>JASXSY010000599.1:0-255266 GCA_034509805.1 Sipha maydis
ACACAAGAACTAAAAAAATCCAAAGAAAAACTTCAGACCCCTTTCACCTGTCTCTTTCACCAAAAGAGATCGACACAATTTCACGAGTACTTACGTAACAACGGTTACGCGTGCTAATGTTAAATCAACTATATTACTACCCAAACCAGAAACATAGCATTGTTTAGCAACAAAAAATTAGGTTAAAAAAATAAAAACAATTTAACTAATAATTTTCATAATGTTGGTAGATTTTTAAATTTAATTTAATGTATTAGTTTGTTTATAAGCATGAGTATAAATATTTTAAAAATCCAAGTGTTCAGATGTACATTATAAAATGCTTTACTAAATGTATTATTAAAATATAAGTTAAATAAAACGACTTACGACATGATGGAGAGATAAATGTCAAATCAAAATCTAGCAGTGTTCTGTAAAAAATAAAACACTGACATTAATCAATAAGTTGAAACTTATATAATATTTTATATATTTTATTATATTATTTTTTATATATAATAAAAATACATATAAACACACACACACACACACACACACACACACACACACACACACACACACACACACACACACACACACACACACACACACACAAATATACATAAATACATACAAATTATTCAAATAAATACATTTAAAAGTTTAAAAATCGTCAATTTTTTTGGTTTACCATTAAAAAAATGGAGCACATGTGGTCCAAATTATAATTTAGTAACTAGGTCAAGGTTTCCTATTAACATAATATTTTATAGCTGCAAATGTAACATATGCGATATTTTAGCATGTTTGTTAAATTTTAAGTATAACATATTTGATATACGTTCAAAATCGATAGAACAGATTTTTCTAGTAAAAAAAAAAAAAAAAAACACAAAATAGTTTTATAGGTTGGCATGTATCTTTTCATTAAAATACTGAAAATTTCTATGAGAAATTCTATACTTAAACTTATGTCATTGTTTAAGAAGTATTTATAATATTTTGGGTTCTTAGAAAGTGGCCTAGAGAGATTTATCATGCTTTAATAAACACAGAGAACCAAAGAGACCTCCAAACTGAGGAAGAGTTGAAAATATGAAGGTTGAAAGTGTTTCCTGCAATTACAGGGCCAACCTAATACTTTCCTTTAATATATATACACTATACTAATATCAATACTCTACATAAATTTATTTTCAGATTGGTTTTTCTCAGGGCTATAAATACAAAGGCGACCAATATCCTGAGTGTAACTTTGATGACTTTGGTGCAATAAGTATAAATATTCTAAAGGTAGTTTCATAATGAAATAATTTTAAAACCAGTAAATCTTAAACCACAGCCAATGAAACCATTTTGAAACAGATAATGTTAAACTACAACAAACGAATTGTACTTCAATTTGAAGTATAAAAAATATTAGTTATGTATATAACAGGTACACAATATTTTATTGTTCAATGTGTACCTTTCTTATTCTAAGTGTGTAGGGTATCTATATTTTTAATTATTATATTATATTACCATATTATTTAAGAAATTTGTTGTTATTATTTAAACCAGTGGTTCTTAACGTTTTTTCATTCACGTACCCCTTTACTACTCACCACTATTTCACGTACCCCAAATATCAATTTTGAATATAAATATTGGATAGTAATAATAATATTAACAATTTTAAAGGAAAATTAGGAAATATTTATTTATTTTAATTAGCTTGCGCCAAACAATGTATATAAAAATAATAATATCAACTAAACAATTTTATTTTAATATGAATCTTAAGCTTATTTGCTTGAACTTAATTTTTTGAAATCTGGCTCCACACTTGATAAATAAGCCCATAAGTCTGAACTTACAGACAGTTTATTACGATATTTATTTTTTATGAACGTATACGTAGAAAAGGCCCTTTTCACTAACACAGTGCTTGTGAATGGTAGCAGAAAATTGAGGGTTTTGCATGATAGCTCAGGATATTTCATATCATTATTTTTATAACTATTTCAGTTACATTAAATTTCACTTTTTCCGCCATAACTCAATTTTTTTTGCGTACCCCTTGAGATCATGCCACGTACCCCGGGTTGAGAACCGCTGATTTAAACGAAAATAAGTTAAAACCAATTTATTTTTACTTAAGTTTTAGAAATAAAGATAATTATTGCATAATATTATAATATATTCTAAAATATAGTAAGAATTATATATATATATAAACACTTGAAGAATAAAATATAAATACCAATAACAATAAAGCAATATATTTATTTTCCGTCATTTAATTTAAGTTTATCAAAATTATAAGATAGTCAACATTTATAATAAAAAAAATATAATATATATAAAAGTGTACCTAGTATATATAATACACTATATGTAATTATATGTATTATTTACTTCAATTTTTAGAGATTTTCATTTTATCTACTGTTATTGGATTGCCAGTTGACAAAAATAATTATAAACATTTTCAAGGACTGCTTGGTTAAAATATATTAACAACTGCAAGACTATTAAAATTGTCAAAGCTACAAAAATTAAAAACTACACGTATATGATTAATTATAAATCATTTCAATACAATAAAATATTCATAAAACTTCACAAAATAATTGAAACCAAAATTAAATCAAATAAATTGTCAGTACCTTATCTGAATGTTAAAATATGATTTTGGATCAATGCTTTCTAATGGAAGAATACACACACACACACACACATATATATATATTGTACAACAATGATAGTTGGTGAGAGTTTCATACATATATTTTACAGAGAAATGTACCATAGTGTTACGATAATGACGCTAGAAATGAAGCTGCCTGTAGAAATCGGACGTTTTCTCGACTTTCCCATTCACCCAAACGCTTTCAGATTACTTACAATATGGTGGGCGTTAAGAAGAACTTATTAATACATAAGTTACTGTTCATAAGTCTGTTGAATATACTCTATTTTATTGACAAGTTAAAATGTGAGTTAATATCGAAAACAAAAAACACAAGACACCTTTATCAAGACTGGTATAAATGTATGCTTATCTACATGTATACATTTCCACAAAGCTATAACCATCACAATGAAATGCATTGACACTATAATTTATCAACAAAAATCTCGAAACATCCTGCTTACTTATAGTCAAATGTAAAATCATAAAGACATCAATATTCTAGTTCTAATATTACATTACAAATAACTCATATTTAACGAAATATAACGACCAACTAAATATTTAGTAGAAACATGAGAACTATTTGTTGAATAAAAATAATTTTATATCATCAAGTAAGAATTTAAAGTAGGTAACGAAATACGTAAAATTTGGTTGAAAGAAGCTAAAACTACTTATTTACCCTAAACATGCTTTAACAAATAAAACTAATACATCGATTATTCAATATAGTTCATTATTTGATCAATGTTTCAATGATTTATTGGAAAATATAAAACTGCCAATAATATAATATGTAACTACATTAATGTTTAAAAAAAAAAATATATTTTTAATAAAAAAAATGAATGCCATTTAAATTTATAGATGTACTAAAATGATACCAAGTTTGAAGGAAGTAGGTGTATGTATAGTTTACTAAGTATAAGCATAAAAATGAGTACGACAGAACAATGTGAAAATCATGTTCTGCTCAAATAATGCACGAAGAACTATTATTTATTTTTGTCTATTGTTGCGATTTAGTTCGACAGAGTTGGAAGCGGAAGTTTAACCGCATTATTCTAACCTAGATGCTGGGTAACGTGTTAACTAGAACTCTCTCTGGCGAATACATCGAGCGTCGGCGGTGGCGGTTTGGTATACTGCCGGGTATTTCGTAACATCTGCCCTGGCTGCCTTTCTTTAAATTTCGAAAGTTTCCGTTTAACAACTCAGCTTTCACAAAATTAAAGACAAAAACATAAAGCCTTTCCCTCCCCAAAGCTTAATAAGAATGAAATATTTATATGGATAACAAAATATTGAAACAAAATTAATTAATTAAAGTTTTTCAAGCAACCATATTGTCTATATCGATAATTTACATAGAATTTAAAATATCGCTTAAGATATAGAATATACGTCACAGGTTAACTTGACCGATCAGTATTATTATAATAATTCCCAAATTTAAATTCTTAAATTATTTTACCTATTAGTAAATATATTAGTAACAAATTTGGAACTTCGATTTCCTCTTCGATTATTTTTATTTGTTAAACACATAATTTTAGTAATAACTAAAAAAAGAAAAAACTTATAACTACAATACGTATCAGGTAAAATTTATATTGGTTTTAACTTTTAATGAAAATACGAATAAAAACGCATGGATTTTGAGTGGACTGTAAAATGTTCAAAAAAAAAAAAAAAAAAACTAACGGATTGATTATAATTGTTTGTGTTAGTTAAGTGTAGATGTTACAATATTTTATTTTAGATACTTATCCTGTAAATTAAATTAATTTGAACCTAAAAATATTTTAAAATATAACTTATTATTGATATATTATAACAACCTATTATTAATTAACCGTTATTAAATGAATATTAAATGTGTTCGTATTTAAAATATGTTCTATAATAAACATTAAACATACTACATATAAAACCTGAATCTGAATTTTAATAATGGAATGAATGCATAACAACTAAATCAATAAAATATAGAATTTGTCACTTTAATTTTAATAATCGTTATGAACCTAATAAAAATTTACAAATTATTGTATACATAGTTGTATTTGAAATAAAATGAATCATGATAAAACTTTCCTTGTAATTTGATTTAATTGATCAATTTTTATAACAACTATGTTTGAGCATAAGTAGATAAGCGAACACCATGACTAAGAGGATAATTTCTAATTCTAAAATATTGTATTTTGATCCATATTTTTCAATTGTTTGAAATCTTTACACACATGTATACGTAAAATATTGTTATTATTTTATATTTCCAAACACTTTCATCAATATTTTTAACTTACAATTTAAGTAAAAATTAAAAATCGTCATAATACTCAACTGATAATAAAATTAATAAATATTCCTATTATATAGATATATTTTATGGTAAGACTATTAAATATCAATAAATACAAATACATACGATCATTAATCAAAACTGAATTTGAATTTTCAAAATTAATACATAATATTTGATAAAATAAAAAAACATAGCTTATACTAAATAAATATACTCGTAAAATCATTTAAATATACAGCAGTATAGATTATATTCTACTGAATAGTACTATTCAATGGAGTTAACGCCACGTGTTCCTTTCTCGCCACGTGTTATCCACGTTATTAAGTCCTTGTAAAGTTCGATCGTCTTCGTTGTTAGCCTTGTATTTGGCGTTAATAAGTCATTCTCATTGTGCATCAGACCAAACCAGTAATTTAAACGCGATAGTTGAAGGGGAAAAAACAACAAATTCACTTTAACTCTCATTCGTCTATCGATTCATCTCTTTCCCTCTCTTTTTCTAGTGTATCTACATGTACGAGAATCCTCAAACCACTTACTTTAGATCTGGTTAAAGATATGTCCTCTACAAATTTACATTCTTAACAATAAATAAGAAGTTCTAGTATATAGATATTACTACCGGCACCAGTTACCGATTACATATATTTTTATTACTTGTATCAATAAAAATTGTATGCATGGTGAATATTAAAATTAACTATGGTTATAACATTAAATAATGAGTAATACAATTTGTGAAATAAAAAAAAAATTTACTCAGTCACATATTGAATCTAGCAGGGACTAAAACGATTACGAGTTATTCTATAATTTTAAAATTATAAAAAAATTGAATATTAGTTATTAGTCTTACATTTTTAAATTGATTACACCCGAAATTACGAGCATTTCAAAACAATACAATTGTACAATAAACAACTATTATTATTATTATATATATAATATATTCTATATAAAACGTACATAAATCTATAGCCTACTCATTTTGATATATATTTTATTCGATTATGTTGATAAATAAACAAATAATTTGCACTATAAAAATAAATAAATGCTTAATTTGGAGTGTTACTATATTTGTAAAATTATATATATATATTTAAAAATATAATAATAATCCAGGCTAAACATTTATTTATTATTTATTTTTAAAGATAAACTATTTGTTTATTAATTTATACTTTAATTTACAAATAATCATTTAATGATTTTTTTATTTGTATTTTATTTCATTATTTGATTACGAATTATGTATCTATTATATACATGGGCGTAGCTAGGATTTGAATCGGGGGGCAAAATAAAATACATTTTTGATTTTAATGTAAACTTACACGTTTGGTTACATTAAAATCAAAAATTAAATAAGATATAAGTCTAAAAATAGTGCGAAGATCCAAGACGATTGACATTGTTATAATGTAAAAATTATAATATATATAAATACTTGTATAAAAAAAATATAAATACTATATATTAATACTTGTATTAACTTACACGTTTGGTATAAAAAAAATAGAATTCAGTATGAAGTGCAGAGAAGGGCAAGTACCCCCCACCTGCCCCACCATCGCTACGCCCATGATTATATATACTTAATATCTTTAAACTACTTCAGATAAAATATTTATATTTATATGACAAAATAAACTAAAAAATGTGTAAAGTAAATTTTAAAACATTAGATATATTTATTTATTTATTACAGACATAAATCCAATCATACAATAAAAATGCAGAACTTGAGCTTATAAAACTTATAGCTAGGGCGCAGATTGTTATGTAAATACATATTTTTATTGAATGCAGATATCTTCGTTCAGATTAAAAATAAGCACGTTTTATAACACCCTGAATAAAATGACACTTTCTTATGTTACATGTTTTCACATATTTGGATGTAAATACATAATTTTAAATATTTTACTAATAAATACATATTTTGCAAATTTTTCATATTTTATAAATGTAGGTATTGATTAAATTTCTAAAAATGTTAAAAATAACTATAATTCTACTGGAAATTTTTTTTGTCGGTTTTTCGACTTTATCAACATTGCGCGCGTAACTCGAAATAAAATATAAGATAATATTGATCACATTTTTTAATGCCACCATATCGATTAGTGTTTGTATTATTCAGTCTGCTGTTTTCGTTTATTTGTTTGTGTTTTTTACGTTGTAAGTGAGTTTATATTCGTTTAATTTTAATTTTGTGCGTGTATAACGTTAAAATTAGGCCCAAAATTCCTTCAACAAAAAAACAAAAGTAGCTCAATACCTTTTAGAATTCCCTAATGGAACTTTTAAGAGTGATGGGCACGCGTTACTTTGTGTAGCTTATGGACAGTTCGTAACTTGTTTGCAACGTTATTTAATAACTCAGCATATAAATACATCAAAGCATAAAGAAATAAAGTGAGGAAAATTAAATTCAACCAGAATTTCATCACCTTTTTAGCATCTTCTAATAGTAAGTTAACTTTTAATACCGATTTATGTCGAACATTAATCAAGACTGATATCTCACTTACTAAATTAAAAAATCCAACTTTTAATATGTTCTTGGAAAAATACACTGAGCAAGCTGTTCTTGAAGAAAGCACTCTTCAAAAAAATTACATTGAAGTTATTTATAATGAAAGGCATTCTAAAATTCGAGATATCATTGGCAATGGTTCTAAATGGGTTTCAGTTGATGAAACTACCGATGTAGATGATCACTATATCGTCAACTATATAGTAGGAAAATTAAATTCTGAACCTTCCAAATCAATTGTTTTAAGCTGTGGTGAACTAAGTACAATCATCAAAAAATCGCAAGATTTTTTAATGATGCGATGAGTTTATTATGGTCACAAGACATACATAACGAAAATGTTTTGTTGTTCTTATCGGATGGTACACCATAAATGCAAGTCCCCCATATAGAGGGTGTCAGTAAGGTTATGGTCCTGGGGCCCGTGTAAATAATATAATTTATTAGGTCTTATACTAAAGACGTAATAAGTATTATATATTACAATATAATAAATAATTATATACATACATATATATATATATATATATATTATATATATATATGTACAAAAGTCTCTGCTAAGTTTTTGAGTACCTAGATATCCAATTACAAAAATAAATTCTTAGTGAAACAGAAAAATGGAAAGCTATCCTAAAAAGACTTCTTGATTTGATTATAAGTATGAATATTTTACACTACATTTCAATATTTATAATAAATTATAAATACTTTTTAACAATTTTATGATTGTTATGCAATGAATTTAATATAAATTAAAAATAATATGGTATATACTTGTCTTTTACTCATATCAAGATAAATTACATTTGTTGAAATTCTAAAAAAATTTTCAGATGATATAGAAGCTGTAAAACTGATATTTAATTTATAATATTATAAATATAAAATTAAATTAAATGGTAGGGATTATGATATAAAAGTTATAAATACAATGGGGGCCCCGATTTTTTACAATACCGCGATTAAAAAGTTGATGTGGAGGGGCCTCATATATGGTAAAAACTGGAAAGGATCTAACTACATTTTATTCGAAAATGTTACATTTAACGTGTTTAGCACACGGATTTCATCGTGTAGCTGAAACAATTATTGCACAGTTTCCACTTGTTGATTCATTAATTGCTACAATAAAAAAAATAATTCCTTAAAGCTTCTTGTAGAGTACTAAAATTGAAGGAGTTTATCCTAATTTATGCCATCCTCCTGGGCCAATCATTCCTCGGTGAAGTATGTGGTAGGCAACAGTTAAATACTATTCAAACAATTTCGAAAAATTAAAGACGTAATTTCAAATCTTGATTCAGATAATGCAATTTCTATTGCAAAAGCAAAATATATTATGCAAAATAATTAGCTGAAAAATAATTTATCATATATTTTAGCAAATTTTTGTTTTTTGGTTGAAGTCATAAAAATATTAGAAACATCGAATCTCATATTAGTTGAAAGCCTAGCAATAGTAGAAAATGCAGCAAATACACTAAATGAAGTCCAAGGAGAATTTGGAGTGATAATAAAATATAAATTAAATGACGTACTAGCTAAAAATATTGGTTTACAAAACATAAAAACTATTAGAAATATTCTTCTAAATACAAATGAAAATCCATCAGTGGATATTGAATTTGCACCATCTGATATATCAAATACAAAATATACCCCACTAACCACTGTTGATGTGGAACGCTCTTTCAGCCGATACAAATCAATTTAAAGACCTAACCACAAATTTAAATTTGAAAATCTTCAAATGTAAATTGTTTTAAACTGTTTCGGAGACGACTTCAAGGAAGATGAATAAATTAAATTACTAAAAAAAAATTATGTTGTATATCAAAATTTTACATTTATAATATTTATTTATACTTATATTTTATATACTTATTTATATAATACTTTTTTTTAAATAAATAAAAATTAATTAAAAATACATACTTTGGTAAAAATAAAAACATAAATATTTACATATTGTATCTTTTTTATTACATAAAATTCCGCGCCCTACTTATAACTAAAGTGACAATAAATAATAATAATAATGATACATAACTGTTACGCATATTTTTAAAGCAAACTCATCTATATTTCTCGTGGTTGGTTTTTGAATTACAATTAAATGTTTTTAAATTTTATAGACATTCAATTTTATTATTTAATAATTTAAAAATAAAAATAAATATTTTTCATGATTTTTTAGAATGGGAATATTAAAAAGTCTAGAAATTCCTTAATAACCAGAATAAAGAAGACATACCATATTAAATTTGTAGGACAAAAAACGTAAGTTTTGATTTCATTAAGAATTTGATTCCAAATTAAGAAACTGGGAGATCAAATAAAAGTAAAAAAAATATATTGTAACTGAAAAACACAATTGAAAAATATATTTTTTTTATAGCTAAATAATGATTAAAATTTGTATTGCGTCTTAAGAGATTTAATTTTGACGATGCATTTTTTTTTATCTTATTAATGTGATTAATTGAAATTAATTATTTTATCAAAAACTACGTCTAAATAATTTATTAAATTAACACGATTGATTTTAAAGTCAAATAACTGATACTTAAAATCAAAAATAGATTTTTTTGAGAAAACAAAATAATTGAACATTTACTTAAATTTAGTTTCATGACGTTGGTAGGGCAACATTTGAAATATACATCTAATTAAATTGCAATTCTAAAGCTTCAGAAATGAAAAAAATAATTTTATAGATATTTACATCATCGGCAAAAAGTAAAATACTTGAATATTGTAATATTTTTTTTTTTCAATTTTTACTAACGAAACGACCGTCTGAGTCTTTATCGAAGTCTTTTTCGTTTGGGTGGGGTAGAGTGAATTTTGTAATATAAAAAAAATTATGTCGTTATGTATAATAAAAATAATAGTGGTGAAATATGGTTTCTTTGTTGTACAACGATAGTAACAAATATGGAACTCAAGAAAAATCATTGTTTTACAATTTGAAATCTCTGTTTAATAGAAGAAAACCATGTAGTAAGGTATCATATGTAGGTACCATAACTTTTTGGACGGCCCTCTATTCGGCCAAAATGTACCCTTTCCTTTTCGGTCACTGTCACTTTTCGGCCAGCACAGTTTTTTTTTTAAATTTACAATTATAACAACTTATGAGTTATGATTGTACTAAAAAATATGATTTTTAAAAGTTTTTTTAATTGTTTATAATAACTGTTTATAATAAAGTGTTTATAATTGTTTCATACAATGTGTGTATGTATCGTGTTAAACTGTCGATCAGGATAACATATAATCGGTTTTTCATAATATTATATTATATATACATATATATTAGATAATATGGAAACAATAAGGTACAATTTGGCATTACTACTACTATACTCTATTGCCTATAGAGTATATTATAGGTATACTTTAGACACATCATTATAACTAGGGCAGAGGACTTGAAGCATTTGCATATTTGTTTTGCATAGTCACAAAAATAGCAGAGTACGAAACAAATACGTTTCATGTTCTCATAAAGCTAGTTTTGAAATTTTATTTTGCATATAAATGCATATTTTGACTACTTTTTGTTTTTAGGGCATATTTTACACTTTTATACGCTATTTTATACTTTTTAAGATATATTTAACTTAATTCGATTTTTTCCATAGTGACATTTTTATTTCAAACAATACAGTCAAAATGTTTCCATAAAAATGTATTTATTTTTAATTTTTGCCGTATAATATGGTTTTTGACTGTTTACAAGCACATATTTTTCCTAGAAACGATAATGATCTAACGTCGTTTCTTTACAAAATATTAAGAAAATTAAGTAAAATGTATTTTGTTTATTTGGCTATGGTATATAATATATTTAAATTATGTAATTGTTTTAACTTGTCATAAACACTATTTATTTTATAAATTCTTTTAAATAAAAAGGCTGAACAATTTTTAAGTGCATATTATGGGGTTTTAAGTGCATAAGTGCTTGCATATTTAGAGCTTTTTTAGAGCTACAAGTCCTCTGCCCTAATTATAACTGATTGAATGCCGTTTTACATGGTATTATATGAAACAAGAAATAACGTTGGTTTATATTTACTTCCAAAAAACCAACTATGAACGAAATTAAACTTACATTGAAGAGCGAGGACTACAAAAATAATAAAATTTGTAAATCAAAAATTTATTTTTTATTTAACAAATGTAATAATATGTTCAGTTGTTAAAATTTTAAATTGTAGAGAAAACTGTGCTGGCCGAAAAGTGATAGTGACCGAAAAAGAAAGGGTACATTTTGACCGAAAAGTGACAACGGCCGAAAAGGGAAGGGTACATTTTGGCCGAAAACGGTGACGCTAATTTTTTTTACTTTGTTATCAATAATTTATTATCGATCAAAAGCTTTATTAATAAAATTAATATATATATCATATTAGTTTGTGCATTTATATGAAAAGATAAGATAGATATAAAATATGAATCACAAATACAGCAAATCACAACCCCCAATATATTTAAATGTTACTTTTATAGAAAAAATATTTAAATAGTTATGTTTAGATACAAATTTTATAATCCCGTGTTTATAAATTACAGAATAATAAATAAGCACTTACTACTTTGCCTAAGTTATAAAACAATGATAATTTCGTAATACTTTAATTAAAAATATAGTTAAATTATAGTATTTATAAATAAACTGATTAATACTTAATAAATTCTAAAATAAACAATATACCTACTTTAATAAGTTAGTCTTAGATAAACTAACTCAAAGACAAATATGAATAAATTGACTATAAAATAATATTAAATCATTCAATAAATATAATTATATATGATCGAAAAATATTAATTAATAAATTTTTTATAAGCAAAATGAAAAGAATTTGAATAAATGATATTATATTAATTAATATATTAATACCCTTTTTCTTAAAGACTATTACAGCACTTCTTTAAAATTCGGATGATTTAGATCATCTGAAACCTTCTTTTATAGCAGCTGCTCAGACCCGTACGACCTCGGCACATTATTAGGGTCCAGTCATACACAACGGTCTGCTCTTTGTTGTCTTAAGGACAACGAAATAAAAAAAAACATGTATGGACGGTTTTATTATTTATAGCAGTTGTTAATGCGTCTACAGAAATAACGGTTATGTTTAAAGACAGATGTATGTAAAAAAAAATTAACCATGCGTTTCTCCAATTATATTTCGAAAGTCTATGAAAACCTAATCATCCAATAGAAAAACAGGAAATATATTATTTACATAACAGTTTATGTGTTCATTAATTTATAAATATGACCACTACAAATTATACTTTATTCAAATTATGTAGTATACAAAAAATTAATTTTATCTTCCTTTTTGTTTTTGGGCTGATGTTTCATATTAACAATTAAATCTTTTTTTTATTTATTTTTTATTTTTGAGCGAGGAAGCAATAATCTGTGCCTCGAATACGTCTTCGTAATAATTATTAACTATTCGTCTACGTTCGATTAATGACCGACATGCAATAATAATAAATATACAAGTATAGGGGATATTTATCGTCTTATTAGTTATATTATTATTATTATTATTATTACGAATGCGCTTTGTGATACCGAACACTTTTAAAAACGTTATTTTACATTTTTACCAAAGTAAAAAAGAGGTTGTTTTACAATAGTTTTCTGAATTGTCTTTATATAACAAAATGTTATTAATATCCATTATAACACGTGTATTAGTTTGGTTTATTTGAAAAACAGTTTAGATATTTATGGGGCACAATCGATGCAGACAAAGTAAAAGGGCTGTGGGTGTTGGGACAGAAAGACGGACCTAGTTAACACCGGTTTCGAGAACGAGGTCATCATTGACTTATGGTAGAGCACCTGGTCGACCCGACACAAATACTCTAAACGGGGCCCCATTATTCTACATTTTCCATTGGACTAAGCAGCGTAATTTACAATTTATTCAAATAGTTTGTCTTTAATTCACATTATAACTTAATTTTGGGTAAGATCAATACCTCCAAAAAATATTCGGATTGTAAAACTCAATTTCTAGAAAAAAAAAGACTAGATGAAACTGATAATTTTTAAGTAGTTACTAGAATAAAATGACAAATATCTCATATCTTAATGTTGTATTAATAACGGATAATAATACGTAAATATACAAGTTACATTTCATTGAAAAGTTCCATATGTATTAAGTATTATTAATAATAAGTAATTTTTTGTTAACTAATAGATAAAAAGGAATAACTAAAAAGCAAATTAATAATTAATGACTTATAGATTAAATTATTACATTATAATTTAAGTATACCACAAACATCAATATACGTATTAAATAAATTAAACGAAAAATATTTTAATATGAGTACTATAAATTAAATATTTTAAACTTAACGGTAATATCTAATGAATAAAAAACTAACAATCACGAATAATGGCACACATTAATTTCCTTAAAACCTTATACATAACTTTATTTCAATACTTTTATTCCCTACAAAAACATATTATACAAATACTCATATGTACATTTGATTCAGCAAGAGGTTAACTGTTTGATAAGAGGGCAAATAAACGCGACATGTAAAATACTTTCTAAAAGAAATGCGGTCAACGCATGTTGGTGAGTAGGGAGGTCGAGCGTTGTGCAAAACACTGGGGTTCAATTCGTTCCAAATTTCACGCGCCTGTCGCTTTACCGTCATTTCGGTCAAGCTCCTACAATTCGATTTATTTCCATCTCTCTTCTTAGTTACATAACGTACACAAATTGTATTATTTAGAGAAATCTATAGAACGTAGTGAAATGTTATTATTTCCACTTTTATAAATTAAAATTATGTTATTTGGATGTAATTAATAAATAAAAATTACAAGAAAATATGTTTAATAAAATTGTAGATAGAATAAATTACTCTATACTCACAACTTTTAAATTAATGTACAAATATTGAAAACGATTTTTTCAATTAATTGCTTTATAACTATCAAAACCATCAAGTACCATATTATGAATATTTATAAAATTATAGTAGTAATAAAATGTCATTTTCATTATTCCCACAGATTTCAAATAAAGAATCTTCATTCAATATCTTGAATAACATATTTAATACGACTAAACCTATTAGTTTAAAACTAGATTAAAACATTCAATTGTATATTAATAATAATATTAATATAATCGATTAATTGATTATAATTAATAATAACTATATAAACAATGCTATTACTGCCAATAATAAAAAATATTATTTTCATTGCCAATTTAAAAAAGTGTTCAATACAATATTTTAAAAAATCATCATATTATACAGTTTACCATGATAAACTTGATAAATATTTCAAATACATAATATTTAAATAAAATTACATAAAATTCATCATATTATAAATAGTTTACCATGATAAACTTAATAAATATTTCAAATACATAATATAATGTCATTAGTCTTAAAATAGTATATTTTTTGGGTATATTATTTCTATATATTCAGTGAACGTTGCCTAACACAACGGCTGTTATTTGATATCCTAAAGTTTCATTACATACGTCCTCTTTGTAACAATGTACCACGCACACCCATAAATCCATGACATTATTTTTATCTAATATGTATACACTGAGTTAGAGGTCCCTACTTCATTCTCATGCTGGTATAACAGATATGGTGTTTAAACCACGAACAAATAGTTTAAAAGTTATGTTTACTAATTCATGACAAGGAATTAAGTAATATATCATTATATTAAACCGGGTTAAATTATTAGTAGAACGTATAGAACACTTTATCATGAAGTATAAAGTATATGATAAAAATTGGAAGTAAAGGAAATATTTATTATTATAAGGTACTGAAATTACTATTTAGAAGACTTTGTTCTATCCTATAATAATAATTATTAACTATTATAATAGTGAAGCAAATTATTTTATACAACACAAAATTATAACTTATACTATCAAAAGTTATTAATAACAGTAATTTTTAGATAACTAATAATAACAGAACTATTTTTTAAAGACTTTTTCTAAAGAAATTCGTACAAATAGAAATAAAAAAATGAACCAAGTCAATAGTAAATCGTAAATTTAATAATAAACGTAAATATTGTTTATAAAGAGGTAATTTTGATCAATTATTAGTAAATTAAAAAAAATAAGAATAAAATTACATTAATCGAAAAATCTTGAATTATTAAAATAAAAATATTTAAAAATTGTAAATTGAACCAAAAATATTTTGACACTATATTTAACTTATTTAATGTTACAGAAATAGTTTTATTATTTTATGAAATATTATAGAACCCCACTTTATTAAATTACAAATATATTAATTTAGTTTAATGGAGATGGTTTCATAATTTAAAAATTATATTAAAAATTTGCCCAAATTAAAATATGAATGAATATAACTAAAATATTATTAGTAAAATCTAATTCATGAGTCATAACTGTGTTACTGTTTATTAATTTATGAACATAATGGTGATTGAACAATATTTATCGTTTAAAATAATTTTGGTCCTAATTAATAATAATTTTGTGATAAAAACTTTTCTTATTTATATAAAAATTATATACACAATACAAAAGAAAAAGATAAATGCTACATTTTTTAATCCAACTATATGTATTATTTATTATATATATAATGAAATGTATGTACGTTTATCATTATTTAACAAGTACTATGATTCTGATTAAAAATATTCATTAGAATCACGAATTCATGATCAATAATAATCAGTCAAAATATAGAAAGTATGTCACAAAAATGTATTGAATAAAATAACAAGTACTAACATACAATAATATTCTGTTACTCAAATTTCTAGCTCCAACTTAACATCAAAATAATTTGTTAATTTACCCTAAAATTAGTTACGACATAAAATCTACAGACTAAAATACAATTGGGGTATCATAAATTATATGCAAAAATTCTAATGCTGTAATTGAGTACATATTAAAGCCAGTAAATATAGAAAAAAGTCAAGCGTTTAGGTTATGGTAGAAAAATTAGGTTAATCACAGTAACTCGACGGTATCTACTTGCCCTAGTATTGGTTTGTGACCTGTGATAGCAAAGGTATCGTGTCGCAACAATGTTTAATTTGACATTTATTAAAAATAATGTAATATGTTCAACATATACAACACATGTAAATAATAATTTAATTTAACTATTTGTTTACAAATAAATTATTTGAAACTAAAAACAAATATTTATATTTTTAAATATAAAAAAATTACAGAAATAAATATATTTTAATAAAAATCTAATCCTATATGAATAAATATAATCAGGGCAGATTAATTAACATATGAAGTTTCATTTTTTTACTCAATTGTAATTTTCTAAAACTGATTAGAATTCCCCATTAAGTCTACTTAAAAACGATTTTCTCTGATTTAAATGTCATTTATATTAACTTTATTAAAATCAATTTAAATGTAAAAACTGATTAAATCAACTTTTTTAAAACATACAAGGAATAATTAAAGTGAGGAAATCATTCATAAGTAGAACTAATGTTGAATTCAAATTAATGTTCTAAATCCTCATAGTATCAATAGTTTGATTGTTGCGTGGAAAATATAAAGCGCCTAAATTCCTACATTGCACGTGTACTGGATAAAAAAATCAATTAGGGCTCATAATTAAACAAATGTAAAGACGTGAACATTATTTTTTATTTTATCAATTTTTCATTTCATATAAATAAAGCTTGATTATTTAATTTTTCATTATTGACCATAAGTTACGCGTAGAGAAGTCGTATTTTTATGATTTCACATATTTGATTATAGCCTATGCAGTTAAATAAGAGTGAGATATCTTTACGATTCATGAAACACAGAACTCACAGAAAAATATTTATTTTGCATAAAAAAGCATACTTCAGAAGTTAACGAATATTTATTAGGTGAGAGAATATTTTAAAAATATTCTTATTTTGGAAGGTTTTATTTATGTGAAATTTTTTTTAAGAAAATAGTTAATAATTATAATACTTATTATTTGCACATCCATGCACAAATTACATACTTCGGCATTTTGATAATATTGATCAATAAATACAATATTCACTAAGTGAGTTATTTTTATATTCTTCTAGGTTGTTATAAAAATTAACATAAAATATTTAGGGTAAGCCACATAGGTTAAAATTGATACTAAAACCGATTTTTTTTTTTTCATACATTTTATTGTAAATCAAATGTGTAATAACATTTAATAAATGATAATTTTAAATCGAGTAATTGAAATATTTATTTTTTTACAAAATACTGAAAGAATTTTTAAGGACATAAAATATAATTTATCTGGTATTTTTAAAAAATATTTAGAGAATATACTGCTTTTTTAAATGACATAAAAACATAATAATTTTAGGATTTTAAGAGAATATAAATCTAACCTCTAGTTATAACAATTTATCTATTTTACGAATTTTACCATTTAAATCCAGTTTTTTTTTATGATATTCATTTTATAATTATCGTAAGCTTAATTTAAATGATACGCGTATTATTACGTCTGTACAAATCAAAATTAAATTAAACAATTTTGCATTTGAATATTATATTTTAGGTTTAGTAACTGCTGGAAAATGTAAGTTTAATTTTAATTATATTTCCCGGCAAGTACTTAACCTAAAAACTAACATTCAAATAAAATGCAAAATTGTCTAATTTAATTTTAATTTGTATAAACGTAATGATACACTATCATGGACGATAATCAACGATTTAAATGGGAAATTACATCATATTACTTGACGATTTACTATGTAATTGAGTTTTAAATACCAAATGTTAGAAACTTTATTTTAGTTATAAGTAGATAAGTACATATATCTTAAAATAATAACCTAACTGGAAATGTTGTACTCAGACCAAATTACAATATTAGCATTTTAGAGGGCCTCTAAGGTATTTATTTAACAATGGTGAAGCCACATTCACAGGCGATCTTATTTACTTTATCCATTCCATCATATAAACCTGAAACTGTAACGTACACACAGTTCTTTTAACGCCCACTATTGACTCTTTGACCTCTTGAAATCGTTTCATTTTGCTACAGTTATTATTCAGGATAGAAAGTATAAAACGGAATAATCCACTTAGGTTCATAGCGACTATTATGTCCTAGATTTCAAATTTCAGTTGTGGTTTATTATTTTGAATTATTAAAAATGCTGGTAATTCATGTTTAGAACAATGTAACATTGATCAAAATTAAATATTTTTATAATAATAAAGTGACGTTCTTTTTTTTTTTCTTTTGTTAGACAATCCAATATCCTATGACTCATGTTATATACTTACACATTTCGATTATATAATCAAAAATAATAAATAGAAAAATATGCTTCAAGTTAAAAAATTGTACACATGAACACAATGATATTTTACTCATTGAGTATATTTTTAGATTAGGTTTTGAATAACAACGTTTTACTTATTTTAAATGACAACATATTTTTATTTATTTTTATTGAACCAGTTATTATTTATTTCAGCACTAATAAGGAATTTATACTTTAAAATAAATGTAATTAGATTGTTTGATTCTAATAAACAATATACTCAGATGCTTACAGTAAATCTTGGCCAAAGAAATAAATTACAAATATTCTGCAAAAAATAAAACTGGATGCTTAAATGGTACACATCTGAAAAATTAGTTGAAATTACAATAACAGATACTTAAAATACTAACAAATTGACATAAAAGGTATAAATTGATTATCTAATTAAGTTTTTTTCAATCAAATTATAATAAAAGTCAAGTTATAAATTACTTAATATTTTTGATTACACATAATAGTATGATTAATTTATATATAAGTTACTTATAATAGTTAAAGGTAAATTGAGTGCTCAATACACAATTTTGTCTAACATTTTTTCAATTTAAATGTATAGCTAATTACTAAAATACAAAATAAATAACTTAAAATATAAATAAATAAATATATACAAACTTAACCTGGAATGTAATCATATTTGATATATGATATATATATATATATATATATATATATATCCCAACATGGTTTCTTACCTAAACACTCTATTCAAACTAATTTATTATTATATCAAAATTTTCTTATCAATAGTCTTGATCAGGGTATTCAAGTTGATGCGATCTATACCGATTTCCAAAAGGCTTTTGATAAAGTAAATCATTCTTTATTATTTCTTAAATTAAAATATTTTGGTTTTGAAGGAAATTTTCTTAGTTGGTTATACTCTTATCTTATTAATAGAACTCAAATTGTTAAAATATCTTTTCATTATTCTAACGAATTTTCAGTTACATCGGGGGTTCCACAAGGGTCTCATTTAGGGCCACTCCTTTTTTTAATATTTATAAATGATCTTCCTCCTATCTTAGACAGCCCAGTAAATATTTTAATGTTTGCAGATGATGTTAAACTTTATTGTCAAATTAAATCCTTAACTGACCTTAACTTTTTGCAATCAAACTTAAATAAACTGGTTATATGGAGTGAACGTAACTATCTTCCTTTAAATTACGATAAATGTAAAATTATAACTTTCTCACATAGTAAAAATGCTTTATTTCATAATTATAACATAAAAGAATATCCTCTTGAAAGATGTTTTTCAATTAAAGATTTAGGTATTTATTTTGAATCAGATCTATCATTTAAAATAAATCATAGAATGATAATCAATAAATCATATAGAATGTTAGATTTTATAAATAGAAATACTAAAGACTTTAGAAATCCCTTGTGTCTAAAAAACTTGTATTGCTCACTAGTAAGATCAAATCTTGAATATGGGTCTTTAATTTGGTCTAATCATTATTCTTCTTATATTAATGATCTAAATAACATTCAATATAAATTTTTAAAAAAAATTGCTTACATAAATCATAGTCAAATTTCAAGAGATTCTTTCCATTTGGTTCAAGATTCAATAAATATTGATTCTCTTCAAATTAGGCGCGATTTAATGGATATAATGTTCATTTATGATATTTTAAATGGTTTAATAATCTGTCCAGATATTCTTAGATTAATTGGTTTCAGAATACCAGGTAGAAACACAAGAAATTTAGATTTGTTCTACATACCCAAATTTAATACTAATAGTGGCAAAAATTCATTTTTTTCCAGAGCTTTTTTAATTGCTAATAAAATCTCCGCGGTTCTAGATTTTTTTGTTTTATCTCGCCATGTCTTTAAAGATAATACTCTATTATTTTTGAAACATAATGCTTAATTTGTAATTATATTTTTACTATTTGTTATATTTATCTTTTGTTGTTTTTTGTTATCTTATATGAAATTGTATTATTTTTACTTTATTTCTTTGTTCACTACTCATAGATATTTTATATTTCTTATTACTCTCATTACCTTTGTTACACTTTACACTTTCTTGTTTTGTTAAAGGGCCTACGCCCGTTGAATATTAAAATAAATAAATAAATAAATAAATAAATAAATATTTGTAAAGTACAAATATGTTGACTTTAAAAAAAAACTGTTTGTTTAATTATTTATTTTTAATTTGATTTTTATTATTTTATTATTAAATAACTTAAATTAAGCATCATAATATACGTAAATATTAATATGTTTATTTATAATATACTATTTAGTATTTTAGTGTGTATGCTTATAATTTTTATTTTTATTAAAAAAAAGGCCGGTATTATATAGAGAACAAGTACCTAGTGGCATGTCATACATGTGTGCGATGTATGCAAATGCCATGGGCTCTTAGGTAGGGGGCCCATTATTGCTCAGTTATTACTAACGATATTAGAATACTACTAACTAATGATATTAGAACAAATTATTTTAAGTACTAACCAATCACCATTTTTTTCTGATATAAGATATTAGCAAGACTAGATTAACTAATTTAAGTTATTCGATACATCTTGATTATTATAGATTCTGATGAAAATCATAAAAGATTAGAAATAAATAAATCATATATTGACTTTGTAGAAATTGTAGATCAATTAGGTAATGGTTTAGAAAAGTCTATTATTAATTGTACTACAAAAAATTATTTAAATTCATTAAAACTTATGTTTAGGCTAAGTTAAAATCTAAATAAAAATTAGCAACATATGTCTACTGTGCTTCAAATAATTTGAATTTAGTTCTAAACAATGCAATGAATTCATCAACGGAAATAAAAACTTTCTTAGGACTTGTGGAAAAAATGTATACATTTTTTCGTATAGTATTTAACGTTGGAAATTACTTTTATCTTCAGACTCATCATATATTTCAGTTATATTAAAACGATTATGTAAAACTCGTTGGTCATCTAGATTTGATTCTTTATTGGCTGTTCAAAATTGTTATGTTGATATTTTAAAATGTTTATCACAAATAATTCTTTGAAGCAAAAATAAAAACGAAATATTTGAAGCAAATTATTTAAACATTCATATGGAAGATTTTCAATTTATATTTAGTTTAATTTTCATCGGTAAAATTCTGGAAATTGTAAATTTTGTATCAAAAGTTCTTCAGTCTCTTATACAAGAACTGAGCACAGCAGTTTCTTTACTTAACTCTACGTTAATAAATCTTCAAGAAAACAGGTCAAAATAAAGTGATTTGAAATAGAAGTAGAAATTGCAAAAAAAAAAAAAAAATAGGGTGTACCACAACAATTTATAGAAAAGAGAAATCAAAGAGTAAAACGATTATATGATGAAATTCACCAAGATTACTGCTTTACTTCAGCAGAACATTTTAAAATCAATATATTTTATTCAACATTGGATAATTTAATAATATAATTAAAAAAACATTTTGCTAGTTTAAATGAAATATTCAAAATATTTGAAGTTATTCAACTAAATTCGTTGATTGAACGTTCTTGCTGATCAAATTGTATCGTTCAGATTTTGTTTTAAAGAAGAAATTACAAAATGAACATCGATAAAAGCAAAAACTGAATTACTTGTTATAGAGAATCCCATATTAACAACATTTTCTGAAATAGTATGTACAGTATGTATGCTATTTTTGACATTTTCTGTAACAGTTGCTACAGCGGAACGTTCATTTTCGAAATTAAAGTTGATAAAAAATTATTTACTGAGTTCAATGCTTGAAGAAAGATTAAGTGAACTTGAAACTATATTTATTAAAAATTACTGAGTACGTCAGTTAAATTTTTAAAAATAATTAATAATTTGGCAGAAAAAAAAGCACGCAAACGAAATTTTGATTTAACTATTATTATAATTATAAGTTATTTTTATGTAATTCTATTTTATTTTGTATGTTATTTAAATTTAAATAAAAATTGATAGTATCTTCGGATTTGTATAAGATTTCATTATTTTAAAATAAAAATACTAATAATAAGATATTTATACTATATAGAATTAAAAGGTGAAGAGGTCCCTCTTTTTACTTTTGCACACAAGCTCATCTTTGGAATGAACCGCCACTGCAAGTACTTGTCTTTTTCCGTTTTGAATATCAATCAAAATACTAATTATGAAACTATAGACCATATTTTAAGACTTGTATTGGTATCCTTAGGACGATATATAATTTATATTAATTTGAAAAGGATAAATAATGGTATTTCATCATTTTAAAAAATAGAACTTTTAAATGTCTACTGGTGTAATTCAATTGCAATATATAATTATTAAACATACCCGGTAAGACAAATGTAATTTTATATTGGTTATTATTTTAAAAGGTTTATCTTTTTAGCCCCAAACTTGAAGCAAATACATTCATATTCAAAAACTTATAAATTTAAATATGAAACTATGTATGTTTAATTTAATACATTGATCATTAAATTGTTAAGTTTAAGCACACACTAAGATTATAAAGAAAAATAATTATTATTATTCTTTGTATTATTATTATTATTATTACTTTGTGTTAGGCAATTAGTAGAGAAGTGCAGAGAAAATAATAAAGAACTATGCATGGTGTTTATAGATTTAGAAAAGGCGTATGACAGGGTGCCAAGGGAAGTTTTAAGGTGGGCATTAATGAGGAAAAATGTCCCAAAAATGTATGTAAATTTGATCCAGGATATGTATGAAGGGTCGAGTACTAGTGTCAAGAGTCGGTGTGGAGTATCAGAAGGTTTCAGTGTAGGAGTAGGTGTGCACCAGGGGTCAGCTCTAAGCCCCTACCTGTTCTCAGTGGTAATGGATGAGGTTTCAAAGGAGATACAGGGTGAGATACCATGGTGTATGATATTTGCGGATGATATAGTTCTGGTAGGAGAAAACCTGGAAGTTTTCAATAATAGGGCAAATGAGTGGAGGTTAGCCCTCGAAGAAAAGGGATTGAAAATTAGTAGAAATAAAACTGAGTATATTGAGTATGATTTTGGACAGAGACCAAGAAGTTGAAAGAATGAGGAGACAACTGACAATAGATGGTGATGTGATAGGTGAAGTTGAGAGCTTTAAATATTTAGGATCTTTTGTTCAAAAGGACGGGAGCTTTGACATGGATGTAAAACATAGGATTAAGTGCGAGTGGATGAAATGGAGAGAAGCATCGGGCGTGTTATGCGATAAGAGAATTCCAATGAGGCTGAAAGGTAAATTTTATAAAAGTGTAGTGAGACCAACTATGCTGTATGGTTCAGAGTGTTGGGCGGTTAACAGGAGAATAGAACAAAGTATGAGTGTCGCGGAAATGAGAATGCTTAGATAGTTGAGTGGAGTGACAAGGGAAGATAGAATAAGAAACGAATACATGAGAGGTATTGTTGGTGTAGCGCCAATTGTGGACAAGATGAGAGAAAATAGGCTGAGATGGTTTGGGCATGTGATGAGGCGTGAGAAAACGAATGGAAGACCAAAAAAAAGATGTTTGGAGACTATGGAGAATGACATGAGGGCTGTCGATGTGTGCAAAGGAGATGTGATTGACCGAGTAAAGTGGAGGTGTAGGTCAAGGGTGGCCGACCCCAAATAGTTGGGAGGAAGGTGAGGCAAAAGAAGAGAAGAAGAAGATTATTCTTTGTAATAAACAATGATTGTAAATTTCAAATATTGAAATCTATATAATACAATTGACTTACCCTAATCCATTATTACTTTTAAATCATAATAATTTATTAAAATGCTTCAATTAATATAATTTATATATTCTTTCTCCCTTCACCTTACTTTCTATTAATTAAATCCTATCTTGATAACCAGTCTTTTTCAGTACGCCACAAAAATGAATTTTCTACTATCCAAAAAATTAAGGCAGATGTCCCTCAGGGTAGTGATCTCTCTCCGATACTTTATAATATCTATACTTCTGATATGCCCACTTCCAATCAAACTCTCCTCGCCACATTTGCTGACGACACAGCAATATTTGCTTCAAATAATGACTCAAACACCGCCTCACACAACTTACAATTACACTTAAATTTAATTGAGTCTTGGGCAAATAACTGGAAAATTAAAATTAATGACAATAAATCCGATCAGGTTAATTTTTCCCTTAAGAAAAAAGAATGTCCCTCACTCAAATTTAATAACAAACCAATTCCTCTTCATCAATCAACTAAATACCTAGGTATCACTCTGGACAACAGGCTAACCTGGGCAAATCATACAAAAAATAAACGTAAACAACTTAACTCCCGCCTCCATTTACTCTGACCTCTTCTAAAATCAAAAATAAAATATTAATTTACAAATCTATCATAAGACCAATATGGACCTATGGTATTCAAATATGGGGCCAAGCGAAACCAGCTAACATCTGTCCTATCCAAGCCTTTCAATCCATCTCATTAAGACTCTTAACCGGTGCTCCGTGGTATATCACAAATTCAGCTCTCCATAACGACTTAAAACTTCCAACAGTAAATGAACTTGCTAAAAGCTACTATAAAAAATTCCTTTCCAAATTAATTAACCATTCTAACCCCTTTATCAAAAACATGTCTTCTTTCACACTACCTCTTAATATTCCTCGACGGTTAAAAATAAATTGGGCTAGAGACCTTTTAATCTAAATCCAAAAAATAAAAAAAAAAAAAAAATAAAATAAATTTCAATGCCCGAATTTAAATTTTCTGAGGTTCTGTCACTGGACAGTCTCCTCTTCATGTGCTTCATGTCTTCTAAATCACTATCATCATTGTTACTTATTGTTTTATGTGTAAACAGATTGTAATATATTTTCAAATAAAAAAAAAAAAAAAAGAAGCATTTTACTTAATTTATAAATATTTATAATTTCAAAGTAATAAGTATTATCATAATTTTTAACTATAACAATACATTGATAATAATTCTTAATCTATATTATTATGAAATATTTGTTAAGACAAGTCAAACAAGTATAAAAATGGTTCAAATAATCTTAAAAATGTAATCAGCAATACTGCATTGATATTGATATTTGAGGTTCAATATAATTGTTTAGTTTAATGTTCTATAATTACTTTTATTTGTGTATAGTTATGAATCTATTAAGATCTTAATAGTATGAATATAATAGAAATGAATCGTATTTTTCAACCAAGTTCATAAAACATATATTTAAAATATTCAATGAACATAATAAATTTATGTTACAAATAAAATCTGGAACTGGACAAAACTAAAAACTATTGTCTATACAAAATGTAAAATATATGTATTAATATAACAGAAGACCATAATCAATATAATTTAGGAAAATATGTTTATGTAGAAAAGTAAAACTTATAATTATGAATACTAAATGATACAGATTATTTTTGTAAACATTTTACATCAAAAAAATACATAAAAATAAAAAATAAAGAAAATACCTATTATATCACACAAAAAAAAAGTCTAAAAATGACTACTGCATGTATATTAAATAGATAAGGTATATGACAGAAAACAAGTGTTAAAATACAATAAATGTTTTTTTATAGTTTTTACAAAACCATGTTATGATGTACAGTTTATGTACAATAAGTAAATGTAGGCAATAAAATTTACTATCAAACTCAAAATAAAAAACCCTAATACTTGTGGTAGTACCAAAATAGATAAATTAATTTTTTTTTTTTTTTTTTTTATAAAAATTAAATTATGAAATAAATTAAGTACGGATAAAATAACGGATTGAGAATTTTAAGAGAGGATAGATTGAGGATTGGCTGGAATATTTAGAGAATTGATTAAGGAGAGAAAGCTTTCGCGTTGGGAGGAGATATATGGGCAATTAAGAAGAATGTGAGTGATATTGCAGGTGGCGGTAGTAGTATGGCGAGTGCAGAGGGGGGAATCATTAAGGCAAAGCTTGAATAAGTGCGAGGGTAGTAAGGTGTGACCGAAGCGAAGGCGAAAAAAAGATGAAATATTCTTGCGAGATAATTTAAAATTGTTAAACCAAGGGAGAGGAGAAATGGATGGCGCAATGTCTCTGTACCAAGTGGCAAAATGGGTGGGAAGACCTTCCCAATATCTGAGCCACAATTTGTCTACGCTATTTTTTAGCATTGGGCAAAAGTCAGACCAAGGAATTGTACTAGACGGAGGGCAGCATAAGGTGGCTGTCGATTTGGCTAGAGAGTCTGGTTTCTCATTACTGGAAATCACCATATGACTAGGGACCCAGAGAAACTGTACATTAAAATCTAATTCGGTGAGCGTGTGCAGGAGGGATCTGATTGTAATAATGAGTGGGGAGTTGGGTGTATTGAAAACATTTGAGGCAAGAGCTTGTAAACATGAAAGAGAGTCGGTTATGATTAGAAATTTGATAGGGGTTATGGGGAGATGAGAAGTAGGGATTCAATTATAGCATAGCATTCAGCAGTATAAGACAATGCTGTGGGAGAAAGATTATTAGTGAAGGAAAGAAATATGAAATTCCGGAATAACAAAGGCAAAACCAGCTGAAAGAGGTGTAACAGATATGTCAGTGAATATTAAAATAAAATCAGGGAAACTATTGTTGATGTAATCCAAAAACAGGCCATTAACGAAATTAGGTTGGGAAATTTTGAGATGATCTATATGAAACTACAAAAAGTTTTTACTGAAATGTATTATGGGAGAAAGAAGGAGCGAAGGTAGTTTTTTTTTGTACAACGGTAGTTTATTCGATTTAATAATATATTCCCGTATTGGGGCGAGCGAATGAGCAGTTAAAGCAAGAATGGGAAGCGATTTTGGGACGTAACGCCAGGAATAATAAATCTCAAGATAGTCGTTGAAGATGTCAGGGTGAAGATTGGCCAAACTTTTGAGCAGGAACTTGCCAGCTAACCATCTACATCTGATATGAAGTGGTGGGCAGGCCATTTCAACTTCGATGGCTGGAGATAGAGATCTTAAGGCACCAATGATAGTTCTTAGGCATGATATTTGAAGTTTGTTGAGATTGTTACAATGCATAGAAGAGGCTGAACCAAAGAAAAAACATCCATAGTCTAATTTAGCACGGATAACCGATTTATATATAAATAACAAAAAGAGGGATGGGAGCTCCACCATGCATTCACTACCGCTCTAAGAAAATTGGACCAGCGAGAGGAGAATAGTTTAAGTCTTCGAGGTGGGGTGACCAACGGAGCTTGGCATCTAAAGTTAAACCTAGATATTTGTAGTTATTTACAAAAGGTAGTATATGACCATTGATGATAATATTGGGACAATTATAGAAGCGTCTTCTTGTAAATATTAAAACTTTGCATTTTTCAGGTGCAATAGAAAAAAAGGAGGATGACAAGAAGAGCATTGTTAAGTGATATAGTTGCGAGATCGATATTTTGGTTGTGGGCATAGATTACGATGTCGTCCGCATAGACTAAACATTTGTGCCTGAGTGTTTCTAATTGATTTACAATGAAGGATATGTAGATGTTAAAGAGGATTGGGCTAAGGTAGCTTCCTTGAGAAAAACCGGTTGTGGTGAAGCGAACGTTGGTGGAATAGAATGGTGAGAAGAAAAATAATTTTCTATTGGAGAAAAGTAGTGCAATGAAGTTAGAGAAAAAGGACGGAAGATTGAGGGTTTGGAGATGAGAGAGTAGTAAGGGAATGTTGACAGAATCGAAGGCACCTCGGATGTCTATTTTATTTATTTATTTGGATGTCTAGATTAATTAATTAATTACAACATTTATTGTGTAATATAATTACATCATTACATTTCTATATAATTGTTATTTTACTCATTTTAAATGAAGAACTTATGATAATTATAGTTTAATTTATTCTATAATGATATTTTTCATCAATAAAATAGTCCAAATAACATTTGAAGGACTACAGAGAAAAATTATAAAAGTAAAAAATAAAAACCTGATAATTATACGGTCATTTGTTTTAAAAAGTAAATTTTTTTTAATTATTATTCATTTTATTAAATATTAGCTGTATTACTAAAATTTTTTTTGGATTATTTCATACTTTATTTCTTAGTTTTTTAAGTTTTAAAACTTTAAAACTACAATATTTAACAGTTTAGGAATATTAACTATTATTTTTTTTCACCGTAGCCCTTGACTAATCATAACTAATAATACCTAGGCACATCATTTTTACTTGTTACATTAAAAAGTAAATTTTACTTAATTAATTATTAATATTTACACATGTAGTACATAAATATTGAATTTAAATGGCAAATGGACATGTGATAGCTACTGCAATATTAACTTACCAGAGTGTTGATGATGACACATCAATAATTTAAATGTTGTTGAACAATCTAAAAACAAAAAAAAAACATTATATAATTAAACTTAAACATTTCAATATAATTTACAATATTATCTTCTAAAATAGACAAATTGTAGTAAAAAACGATGAATCACATAAACTAGGATTTTGATAAACTGTTCAAGCAAATACATTAAACTTACCACGTAAACTTTCAACTAGGCTAATGTATGAAAAAGTATACACTATATGAAAAACCTTGACCCTAATATAATAAACAATACTTATACTCCATCAACTCAATTTAAAATACACGTAATGCAGAAATCACACAGATACAAAACAGAAACCGAATGAAATTAAAGTTTTTAATAACATTTTATTACAGTAAATATTTATAGTTATCAATCAAAAACTTGTATAAAATCGTACTGTAAAATTAATCCGTACCTATAATGCAAAGGTGCGTATTTATAATTGTTATCATTGTTATCAGTTTTTATTGGTTAATACTTGATATAAAGTTAGCGTCCAGACGCGTTCTTCATCCTCAATTTCTATATAATAAAGTTAAGCTTACTAACATTAAAGTATAGGAAATATAGCCAATTTTAATTATATTTTGTGAATTTATAATTATTTGACGTTTGTCTGTTAAATTCTTCAGATTGTTATTCTGATATTGTAATATTTTTATCAATTTTTCAAAATGTCTATTGAAATTGAATCTGCAGAGTTAGTAATTCTCGTCATTAATAAGTGTACACATTTTTAAAATTTCAATCTATTAATTTAAATTTGCTTACAGTGTTATTCGTCTCATACAACAATATCTGAAAGAATCAAATCTCTTGAAATCACTGCAAACCCTTCAAGTAATTTTTACTATTTTACTATTGTTTCATACTTTTATGTACTTATTTTAATATCATTATTTTTTATTAAACTTATTTACTTGGTATAACTTTATATAATTTATTGGTTGTTAAAATAAAAATAATTTCTTTTCAGGAAGAAACTAGCGTATCTTTGAATACAGTAGACAGTATTGATGGGTTTGTTGCTGACATCCATAATGGTCATTGGGACACAGTATTAAAAGCAGTACAATCATTAAAATTACCTGATAGTAAATTAATTGATTTATATGAACAAGTTAGTAGCTTATTATTTACTTAATTTAAATAGGAATTTATACAAGAATATAATTTATAGATACATTTTTTCTAATTATAGGTTGTTTTTGAATTAATTGAATTACGTGAACTTGGAGCTGCTCGATCACTATTACGTCAAACAGATCCTATGATAGCATTAAAGCAACATGAACCTGATCGTTATATACACCTTGGTAATTTTATATAATACAATTATGTATGCACTTACAAGACATTGATTTCAAGTATTTATTTATTTTTTTTTTTTTAGAAAATTTACTCGCTCGTTCATATTTTGATCCTCGTGAAGCATATCCTGAAGGCACATCTAAAGAAAAACGTAGAATCGCTATTGCTCAGTCATTAGCTGGTGAAGTATCTGTAGTACCATCATCTAGGCTTCTAGCTCTATTAGGCCAAGCTTTAAAATGGCAACAACATCAAGGTCTCCTACCTCCTGGTATTTATTGACTTAATTTTTAGCTTTTATTTAAATAAATTCATATTAATAAAATTAAATATTTGCATTATAATCTAATAAAAAAATTAATATTTGTTGTTAGGTACATCAATTGATTTATTTAGAGGTAAAGCAGCAGTTCGAGATTTAGAAGAAGAAACATTCCCAACTCAATTATTTAAACAAATTAAATTTGTCCAAAAGATTCATGTTGAATGTTCTAGATTTTCACCAGATGGCCAATTTCTAGTAGCTGCGACTGTTGATGGTTTTATTGAAGTGTACAATTTTGTAACAGGAAAGATAAGAAAAGATCTTAAATATCAGGCTCAAGTAATATTAGTTTGCTAAGACTATAGTATTAATTTATTTTAAATTATTTAAAATATATTCACTACAGGAAAATTTTATGTTAATGGATGATGCTGTTCTGAGTTTAAATTTTTCTCGTGACAGTGAAATGTTAGTATCTGGTTCTCAAGGTGGAAAAGTGACAGTTTGGAAAATTATGACTGGACAAGTAATGCGAAAATTTGAAAAAGCTCATGTCTTGGGAGTAACTTGCGTTCAATTTTCCCGAGATAATACTCAAATATTGACTGGATCATTCGATATGACTATAAGGTAAAATACCCAATTATAAATAATTTCTATTATTCAGCTGTCTAATGTTAATTTTTATGTAATTAAAAAAAATAGAATTCATGGTTTGAAATCTGGTAAAACCCTTAAAGAATTTAGAGGACATACATCATTTGTGAATGAAGTTATATACACTGTTGATGGTCATAGTATAATTAGGTAAATATTTTTTAAACTATTTTATGATTTAAAAAAAATATTTATTACTTATCATTTATAATTATATGCAGTGCATCTAGTGACAGCACTGTAAAAGTATGGAGTGTGAAAACCACAGAATGTACCCATACTTTTAAATCTATGGGAGCAGCTGATGTAGCTGTTAACAATGTACATCTTTTTCCCAAAAATCAGGATCATTTTGTTGTTTGTAACCGTTCCAATACAATAGTTATAATGAATATGCAAGGCCAAGTAAGTTTACTACAATTTAAAATAAAATTATTATTTTGATAAAATATTTTCCACAGATTGTTAGATCCTTCACTAGTGGTAAACGTGAAGGTTGTAATTTTGTATGTTCAACCGTTTCACCCAGAGGAGATTGGATATATGCAGTTGCTGAAGATCATAATTTATACTGTTTTTCATTAAATAGTGGAAAATTAGAAAAAACTTTACAAGTACACGAAAAAGATGTTATTGGACTTACACATCATCCTCATCAAAATTTATTGTGTACCTATTGTGATGATGGTATGGTAAGATTATGGAAGCCTTAAATTAGTTTTCAGTTCCTTGACTAAAATAGTTGAATATAATTCAACTAAAAATGTGTAAAATTGTATTCAGTATGTTTATGTTCATTTTGGAATATATTAGTAACATTTTATACTTGTAACATATTTATGAATTCATCATCAAAATATTTACTAGTTCAAATTAAATTATTTTACATTTTGTAAAGATGACGAAACAATAAAAATTATATGATAGATAAATTAAACTAAACAGTATTATTTTAATATTATATTTAACAATAAAATACCTAAGAGTGTACATTTTTGAGGTATGCTTATTTTTAAATTGAATAATTAGAATTAATATAGCAACTAAAAAAATAGAGTATACATCAAATTTCACTACTTATGATAAACCTTTAATAAACTTTCTTGTTAGCTAATATGCTTTTTACATTTATGGTTAACTGAAACTGTGTTACTAGGGAATTTACATAAAATATAAACATAAATTATAAACTAGCCCAAATTATATTTCAGCATGAAACCATATAAAAATTATATCCATACCAGACAAGGAATCCAAATTAGTCTATTACAGTCATTACTTTAATTTAATAACATTCAAGCATTGAAATAAATTATGCTATACAAGATGAAATTGTATTAAATATATTGAGTGAATGAACTAATACAGTTATTTTTTATTATATACCTATAATTATTATGAAAACTTAAGGGCCCCACACACTACGATGAAACACGATGGTTTTCATCGTTACGATAAAAACCGTCGGTCAAAACGGAAGTGTGTGGACTAAATCCGATGATGAAACAAGACGGTTTTTATTTCTGTCGAGTCTTGATTTTAAACAAGACGGGTTTACCGGTTGTCGTTTAAAATCGTAATGTGGGGACTTAACGATGAAAACCGACGTGTTAATTGTCCGCGCACACGTGTCATGCAGCATAAACTACATTATTGACGATGCAGCACGATAAAAACTGATGTGTTTTGTCGTAGTGTATGGGCAAAATCATTCAACGATGAAAACCGATGTGTTTTACCGTGATGACGAAAACCGTTGTGTTTCATCGTAGTGTGTGGGGCCCTTAAGACCATTTTCACACACATCAGTAAAATCTGAACTAGCAATAGATGCATGTAATTGAGTTAGTACACATAGATTGGACCAGCAAATTTATCAGTACAATAAATGACTAAAGAATATACAGTCTGTGTTGAATTTGATAATTTTAATTCTGGACCAATCCCTGACTTGTCAATTTCAATGTTTCCTTATATAAAATATGTAAATATGTAAATACAAAGCGAAAACATGATAAACTTTGATGTTTACTTTAATATTGATATCAATTTTGTAGTTTCATTTTATTTTATTATTTATAACAAAAATGAGTTAATTGTTTAGACACAACGTTGTGACTAACTTCACCTAAGTACATAAACTGTTCAGAACCAAATGTTGGTTCTAGATTAGTTTCCTCATTATACATGAATTGAAACCGACACCGATTTCGATTTTATCGGTGCGTGTGAAAACAACTTAAGACTACTATATGATTAAGGTAAATGTACTCTTTTCCCATTCTTCATAACATGATAACACATTAAAAAAATTTAAGTCTGCAATTATACAACAATTTTTCTCTAAGTGTTTTTGAAATACAAATGCGACCATTTATGGATTAAATAGCTTACTTATTATGATTATGCTTTGATTTGCATTTTTTTAAATTTAATTATATTGTATAGTATACACTATTAATTATAATTACGGAGTAGGCAGTTGTTTCCACACAGTTATAAGATTAAACCCATTCAAAGATAGTTTTACTTTCCAAGTGAATCGCGCACAAATAAATAACAGTCAATTCTTTATTAACAATGTGTATCAAAAAAGGATCCAATATCCAATGACCTTCAATTACCGTAAATTAAAAAATAATAATTATAACTACATTTATTTCATTGCAATATATAGAACAAAGATTATACTTAGTTTTAATAAAGTAAAAGTAAAGTAAAAATAAAAAAATAAAGTAAATATTTTGATTGTTCTTAAAATGGACGTGTATCCAGTAATTAATTTATAAATTTCTAAGTTGTTTTTTATAACAATGAATAATCTATAATAATATAAAAACCTTTTTTCAATAAATTGTTTAAAGACAAATCAAAACAAGCATAGACTATGCTTACACTTTAACACTATGACCAATAACATGGATTTCAATAGGATATTCAATAATTATTAACTAATTTATGTATATAAAAAAAAGTTATTTTATAAAAATTTCATTACTATATCAATTTTATAGGGACACCGTATTTACTCTAATAAATTATATAAAACATTTCTCTTGAGCATAAGGTGAATATGAAAAAAATACCAAGATTAATTTTAAAAATGTTTAATTAATATAGAGTTCTTGGATTATAAGTTAAATGTACACAGACAATTGTTAATACAATAATATTCTTTATTGCCTAAATAAACTTGTTCTATTTTTAAACTAAAAATATGATTTAATAATAATCAATTTTTATTTTAAAAATGTTATATACAATACAATAAAATAATATAACTGATTACAATTTGCAGGTTAATAAACCAAATAAAAAAATAAATACCTGAAATAGAAATTATGATAAAAATGTATGTTCTAGGGTATATATTCAGAATGAAAAATGTTTTAATAATTATTCTTTGAGGGTAAAAATAAAATTAAGTGAAATAGGTGAAACTGTTAAAAAATTTAATATATGTACTGCTAAAAATGTTGATGCTATGTTTCAATTCAAATTATACCAACAATACCATAACAATAATGGAATCTAAACTATATAATTTGAATATTTTAATATATTATAGTTTGAAAAAAACACAAAATAATATAATTAACGATAAGAAAATATTAAACATAACATATAATTATAAGTAAAATTTGTATTTTTTTAAATTATAAAGAGATAAGAGCCCCAAAATGAGAAGCAAGTAAGAAAATTGTAATTTAACTTAAATTAAAAACCTGCTTTGCAAAATAATATTAAAATAAAATATGGAAAAAGGGACAACACTTAAAAAACCTAAAAGTGGACTTAAATTTTGATACTTAAGCTGATGCATTGCAGCAAAACTGTTTAATTTGGAATGCAGCCGAATCATTTGTATTTGCAGTAGTTGCATCTATCCTGATTGGCTTCATACACACTTTGTCAATTTCGTCCCCATCCATACTATCCATTTGACGGGCTGATACTTTGCGATGGATTTCTATATGACAAATAAAATAGAATATTGGATTAATTTACTACATGAAAATGAACAATAAAACATTTAAAAAGTCATAATGAGACCAACTAAATACACATACATATTTTCATCAGCAACCTGCAAAACAAACCTGATTTATGATGATTGGCAGCATTGTTTCCTGACATTATCAGAGTTAACTGTAGGTTTCACATCAATTGGCTCAATGTTTGTGGGCCGTATCGTGTCACCCTCAGGTGGGTCTCTCATTTGCTTTTGAGATACGATGTTATAGATTTCTGAATAATGATGAAAAACCAAACGAAAAAAAAAAAAAACTACTCAGTACCAAAATAATAAATACGTAACTAAAATATCATTCAGTAGCAATTTAATTCTAGACTAAGTAATAGTTATAAATAATAATAATAATAATAATAATAATCAAATTATTGATAAAATATAAATAAAAGAATATTCAATAAAGGATGAATGAAATAAAATAACAACATAAGCTGTACTTCCAACTTGAAAATGAAATGGAAAACATTTTCATGTATTTAATTTTATATAATGTACTAATATATATATATATTAGTACATTATATAAAAATATATATATATATATATATATTACATATATACTATATACATATATATATTATATATATTAATACAATTTTAAAAATAATTATTCTTAGTTCAAAATAAAAAAAATATTTTCTCATTAATGGAAATGTGTATAAAAATAAACGATGAGTATAGATACCACAAAGTAAAATCTAAAGAAAAATGTATTATTGAAGATATGTTATCTAATTAAAATACCACCTCTTATTAGATAAAAGATCTGTAACACATGCAATATACATGCAATAAAAATATGCAGAATAGTAAACACAAATTTGAAACTAAAACCATCTTACCGAGTAAAAAAAAAAATTCATCAATAAAAAATATTTATACTTTTTATTCCCAATTAAAACAAATATAATTAGTAGTTTATATGAAACGATATATAATACAATTTAACTAAAAATAAAATACCTACTAAATTATTACATTCAATCTACAAACATGTAATTTAAATGTTCATTTTACAACGAGAAAACTATGTTAAATAATTAAAATCAATAGTTATTAAATAATATACAAATGTTTTATGACTATATTTTATCTATTATCTAAAAAAATTAAGAGCACTACGTACATTTAACATCAATTTTAAATAAAATGCCAGAGGAAAGCAGTAAGAATATATTCTTTCCATTTCCATTTTCCATGTTATGCATATATATATATATATATAAATCAATAACTTGAGAAAATATAACATAAAATAAACCCTATGAAATATTAAGATAAACTCAGATAAGTTAGTTGATGTTTAATTTATTATTTTTAATCTAAAAATTAATAGAATAAAAGGTTAGTTCATAAAATTAGCCATAATAATTGTATACATTTAGTTATGCATTCATGATTTTACTTTTAATAATTAAAATAATTAAATTTGTCTATCAGTAAAATAAATATAGTTGTTTTAACAGATTAATTTTATATGACATGTATGTGTATAAAATTACACATGTACAAAGTTTTAACAGATAGTCTGTCAGTAACAATGACCAAGTACACAAGCTTGTCTGAGATAAGCATTTAATGACTGTATATTTAAATCTAATTCTAAAGAATCATGTTTGCTACAATGTATTTATTTTAACTAAAACTAGGATTTAAATTATAAAAAAACTGTGCTAACAATAATTTAATAATTTCAGTCTTGTTATGAATAAAATAAAAATTGGAAAAATTGTTTTGTATACCTGTTAAAATGTTTTCAAATGCAGTTTCAACATTGGTTGAATCAAGAGCAGAAGTTTCTATAAATGACAAGTTATTAGCTTCAGCAAATGCTCTAGCTTCATCTGATGGCACAGCTCTTAAATGACGCAAATCTGACTTATTGCCCACTAACATAATGACTATGTTTTGATCAGCATGATCACGAAGTTCACTCAACCACCGTTCTACATTTTGATAAGTTAGCTGTTTGGCAATATCATAAACCAATAGTGCACCAACTGCTCCTCGATAATAACTTAAGACAAATTAAACTAAATTATTCAACTAATTACATATTAAACATAAAACAATTAATATTTACGCTGATGTTATAGCCCTGTATCGTTCTTGTCCTGCAGTATCCCAAATTTGGGCTTTTATAATTTTCTTATTTACCTATAATAAAATAATTATTTTTCAAATAGTAGAAATATTATGTGTTCAAATAAATAAGAGAAAACAATTTTAGTAGGGAAGAAAATAGATTAAATAGTCTAAAATAAATAGATAAATAAATAAATTTAATAGTATTGCATTGTCCTTATATTAAAATAAACTATATAGTTATATTATTTATTATAGTTTAATTTAATATAGATATTAAATTGTGGATAATTTTGATACTACATTCAATAAAAGATATAAAATATAATGGTATTTAACACTCTATAATAAGCCAAATAAATCAAATTATTTAATAAGCCTAATATAAATAAGTAAAATATATACACAAATTCAAATTATTAAAAAAAATATATAATAGGATACAATAATATGTATTTAGATATATTTACATAAAAATATTGGTATCATAAATAGGTAAATTCAAAACCACTCAAAATCAATATGACAATATTACTAGTTCTAAGCTTTGATCATCAATTAATAACTCATTTATAAAAAATGATACTATTTATTGATAATAAACTTCATATTTTTTTAACAACAAATATTTCTAATAAAAGTTTAATTATTTTTGGGTACACCAATACTATAATATAACAGATACAAAATATATTGATAAATTAAACCAATTATATTGAACACACCTATATTGATAGATTGAATAAAAAATAAAATTTTTAGTTAAATAATGTGTATTGGGTAAAAAAGTAGAGAAGATTATTATTATTATTTTTTTTTTTTAATATTTAACTGATAATAAAAAGTATTTTGATGCTATTTTTCAACATGAATACTTAAAATTATAAATTAATAAATATTATTGAAACTGTAGAAGTTATTGAAAGGTACTATATTATAAACTTATTCTTTTTTTTTTCTTCTTCAGTACACATTCTGACATACATCCTTGCTTCCAATTTTTTTTCTTTCCACTGCTTATATCCTCCAGTCTACCCTTCTTAGTTTAAATAAACTTATATATAATATAAATTATTAAAATAGTACCTTAATACTTCTTGTAGCAAATTCTACTCCAATAGTAGATTTTGATTCTAGATTAAATTCATTGCGTGTAAATCTTGCTAATAGGTTACTTTTGCCAACACCAGAATCACCAATAAGAACAACTATAATATGACAAAAAAAAAAAATCAAAAACACTTAGTTGATAAAGTAATATAATTACTACCAAATTAAGTTAATTTTATACATTTTCATTGATATTTAAGTAAAGAAAAGTACTCAATAAAAAACATATATATATATAAATATATATAATTATTATAAAAACACACAAACTGCATTTAGTAAATCAGAATCCCAATTATATTATATCTAGACAAATTATGAAATTGTATAGTTACATAATTTTATATTTTTAGTACACAGATAAATTTTTTTAACATATTATTTTGATAAAATATTTTTACTCTATTTCAAACTTAATAAGCAATTTAAAATGTGATTAATTCACAAGTTTGATACTGAATCGATAAATCAACATTTAAAAAACAATTCTTTTATATTTTTTTCAATACAAAATAAATAAAATAAGTTAATAAAAAAAAAATTATTTTTTTCTAAAAATATCTAATTTTATCTACAATAGTTCTAACGGATAACGATGATTAATAGATAATTCAACTTAAACAAAAACATTAGTATTATAAAAAAATTTAAAAACAAATTATTCAGATTAATACTGAATTATTAAGTAATATTATAGAAAAAATCACGTTATTAAAAGGCACCAAATGTAATTATAAAATATAAACTTAACATTTTAAATTTTTCATGATTTTTAAAATCATTTTTATGAAACTAAAAACTGTTTAATCTTCTAAAAATTAAAACCATATGCAGTAGAATCTCGATTAACCCTATTTTGATTATCTATGTTAGTTGTTAAACGTTCTTATTCTCCCAAAATTTTTTTTATATCAAAACTTGAGGCCCGTAAGCAGTACATTGAGGTAAATTAAAAATTTAAATAATAATAATTTACAGGAGTGTGCTGAAGGGGGGATTTAGGGGTTCAAACCCCTCGCAACATTTCAACAAATATTTAAAAATTTAAGTTAAAATTTATGAATATCCACGGGAGTTATTTTTACATGCGATTGTTGATAAAATTACAGACATATATTGACTATTATATTCCTCTGTCAAGAGAAAATTATTACCCCCCCCCCTCCCCACAAAAAAAAAAATTCCAGGCATATCCCTGTTAATTTAATAAACTATGTGTGGACTATATCATAAAAATATTTATGTAAGTATTTGATATTCTCCTGAACTTCTGTGAGCAGGAAAATAATGACTCTTAATAATGATTATATTATGAATTCAAGCAAAATTATTTCTAACCACAATATACAAAGAGTGATTATTTCAAATATCAAGCACTCATAATTTTAAAACATGACATTATGTATTTGAACTTAGGTTAAATAAAATGTAATAATAAATAAAAAAATGTAATTCAAATTTGTTAAATAGTCTCGATTAAGTGTGGTTTTCATATATCTGTGTGACTCCTTCCTACTATTAATTCATATAATCGAGGTTCTACTGTGTGTATGTATATAATGTACATATAGGTTTAAATTTAACGCTTAATCCAGTTAACAAATTAATTTATCTAAATCTAATAGTAAAATCATAAAGTTAAAAATGTAATATAGAGGTCTTATAATTCCAAATTAATTTAAAGATTTCTCTGGTCAGCTGCTGTATACAAAATATAAAAGAAATTATATATTTTGCTCTTATATTAACACAACTATTTGTGGTTGCTACATTGTATCACTGATGAAATAATATAAATTGGTCCAACAAGCATTCAATAAGTTTATTAAAGTCAATAAACCAGAGTCTACTAAAAGGTCAAACAATAAAACTACTATGAGGTATTTTCTTAATTCAGCTTCAATGAATAATAATTTAAAACTAAATGTGTATCCAGTACCTATTTGAAAAAAATATTAAATATTTGTAAAAAAAATCAAAGTTAAGTAGGTACTTAAATATATTTATTTAATAGTTTAGTTTTTACTTAATATTACAAAACTGTATTACAATTTTTAATGTTTTAAACAATTATTTTTTTTTTTTAATAATATTAAACAGTAAACAAATAATTATTTAAAAAAAAATAAGCATAACTGAATAAAATGTATTTATATGTTAAAATTAAAATATTAATTAAAAATAAATCATAAATTAATTAATCTTGACTATTCATACTTATTATATATACTCATACTTTAAGTGGTGTACAATTAAAACTATAGAAATGTATAATCTACAACAATACAACAATACAACTATACCCAAAATAGTCAATAGAAAAATGTATGTTAATATATTAACATTAATATTAAGAAATAGAACAAACATGTCAGTAAAATTATAAATAACAATATTTTAGTGAAGCCTTTAAATAGAGAACTTAACAAAAATTAACCGAGTTATAAATATTTCTATATATTAATGGATAACTGAACACAAATTTCAATGAAAAGTATTATTTTAAATATGATCTTATCAATTTTTGAAAACTAAAGATCCCAAAGATAATCAAGTAAATATTAAAACACCTGTTTAAGATATCTTATTTAAATTATTTAACAATAAAGAAATTTAAAGAAATTTAGATTTCATACCTATTATTGAATAATTCAAAGACATACATTTTCCAAATAAAAACTTACAAAGACACCATTGAATATCAATTGCAAGATATATATATATAGCCTTGAAATTTATTCTCTTTATATTAAATAACAAAAATGAAGACTTAAGTTGTTTTTATTAATGTATAAATATATTGAAAAAAATAATTAACTATTATAAGAGTTACTTCATCCCTGATTGTAAATAAATGATAATAATAAAAAATATACTTCTATTTATTAGTACATTTTAAGTTATAATTAACTATTTCTGTCACTAAAAAATTAATAAAAGTTAATCTCTGAATGTATAAATTTAAATTAATTTAATTTAATGAAATATTCTTAACCTAAATTAAAATTAAATGTTAATATATACAAATTAATAAAAATTATCTACAAACAAATAATCTTTTTTGTTAAGTAAAACTGTCCAATAAAGAGTAATTACTATTTATATTTTATTTGATTGAATAATATTTAAATGATAAATTATCTTAATTGTCTATGCACATATTTGACAGATGTTTAATTACTTCTAAATTAAGATTTTTACATCTGAAATCAATTAAAAGATCTGGATAAATAAAAAATATGAACCATAAATGTTAGAAAACTGTTAACCATTAATTAGCTTAAAGACAAATTTGCTAATTTAATATTTAGTTTATTTTGAATTAAGCTATTAGGTACATTAACTATCATAAACCAATCAAAATAATAAGGATACATAAGAGAATGGCTCCCAGAGTAAAATAAAGAACTATGTAATTCTTATTATGTAAATCATATATAATTTGATAACATTTTAATTTTATTTAGCAATATTTTACTTGAACTTTTCTAAACATTTAAAACAATGACTTTTACCTTTAAATAAATAATCGTATTCTTCGTCACCAGTGCCCATTTTTACTATCAGTAATAGAATGAAACAAAAAACTAGTCCGGGAAACAAAAGATCACGATAACGTACTTATACTAACCAAATATGTAAATATTAAAATAACAACTAATAAAAATACATTTTAACTTTCATCAGTGAAGATGTTCAATAAGACATCGTTCAAAACGATTAATAAAAAATTAAATTAACGAATAGAATAAAAAATTTAAAAACGCAAAATAAAAAAATCTTGATTATTTTAGTGAGGTTGCGTCGAATTTTTCCCGTGACAATCCACGAAATAAGTCATGACGATTGGATGATTGACCAATCAGCAGTAAACAGTGTGCCAGTTAGTGATAAATCAAAATTTCTTTTCTAATCTGATACGCCCATTATTACACCGCCAACTATTTAAAATCTAGTTCTTACACCTTTTAACATAAGTTTACTATCAGCAAAAACTAAAAACTCTAAAATTCAGAAACTTCTAAGCTCGAATATAGTAAGAGTACAGCAACGTTAGATATTTCAAATATTATTAGACATCGAGAATAAAGATAATTCAATCAAATACGGTCAAATGTTGGTTAGAATTCAATTTTGTATTGTTAATTTAAAGTTTAAGAACTTTTATAATCATATACAATGAAGTTAGAGGTTAGGTTAGTAAAATTCAAATTAGTTCAAACTAAATAATAAAATAATAACCATATAATCACATTAAGTATTCATACAGCAGAGGATTTTATGACAGATTAAATCCTTTGATCCTCGGCGAACTTAGTCCATCGAACTAGGCCTTTACTTATGCTTACTAACATAAAAATAAAAGTCCTTTTTTTATAGGACCATTGTCTTACAAAGATCTGGTCTTTTTTTTATTAGTAAAAAACTGAAAGACTTGATCAGTTGGACTAAATCTACCGAATATTCAATTTGCAAGGATTCAATTCCGGAATACTACACCTGGTAGGACTTTTAAAAAAATTAATTCCGTCACAGACCATATTCGTTAAAAAGTCCTTTCGCTTATATGTACTAGTGATGGGAATGAAATCCGGATTCTTCAAAATCCGAAATCCGGATTTTCAGTTTTAAAAATCCGAGATTTGGGTTTATCATTGCAAATTTCTGTATTATAATCATATCACTTTCATTACACCACTTTTTAGTTGTTCTCTTAATTCTCGGGCAAAATGATGGTGATCTAAATAAGATATCTCAATAATTATTAAACATTTTAAGTTTCTCGTACCATTATTTTTGGAGATACGATTAATAATAACTAAAATGTTTAAATGATATTCGACTTATAAATTTAATATTACACAAAAACTTGTATATGAAATTCTTAATCGGGTTCGACAGTAGTATCATTAAAATACCTGATATCAATATCTACTACCGTACAAAAGAAATACCCACTTATTGGTTGATAAAGCTTGTAGACTTTTATAGTATGCGTCTAAGTGTAAACTAGAGATGGAAAGTATAGTTCATTTCTGTGAATAGTTCATTAGTTCACAGTTCATTCAAGTGAATAGTTCAAATAAACTATTCTTAAGTTCACTAATTTTATTGATCAATGATATTGTTTGGAAATGAACTATTCGTTTTATCACTATTAAGGTACGGTTTCCAGGGCGCGATCTGTCGTCGCGGTCTATGTCCACTACCCATTTCGTATTGAGTAGGTATGGCAAGTGCAGTTCATTAAGGTGAACTGTTCATTCGTTCATCGTTCACTTAATTGAACTAGTCGAAGTAAATTATATTTATTTATATTTAGACATGTACTAAACTACCTTCAGTATACAGTTCACCATTATATTTATTTCGTAATTTTGTCGTTGGTCAAACTGTACATAATTACATTATTGTTCAAAGCACGAATTATGATATATCTTAATTCGTGGTTCAAAGTGAACTGTTTTTTGTTGAATTCACAATTCAGTTCAATCGTTCAGTGAACGAGTGAACTAATAGTTCATGAACGACTCATCTCTAGAATAGAGTAGTTTCCAAGACGCGACATGTCACAGCGACCGAACTGCTTTTCAATCAGCGTTCGTTGTTAATACGTTATTAGTTTATTTTCAAACTTGTCCGAGTACGCACGTCTTTTTCATTTAATTTTACTATGTTATTTTGTCTTTTTACAATGTTATATTTTTAATAATAATATCATTTTTCGAACACTTTAATTAGAAGAAGACAAAATTATAGTAGTTACTTCATTGCCTTTATTAATCTATTCTGTGTTATTATCACCTAATCCAAGGTTAATATATTAACCAGTTACTGTAGTTACTTAAATCAGAAATCTGATCTAATATCAGTATAATATTATGGTATGAATTTATATTATTGGTTTCACACGGGGCGATTTAATCGCGCGCGGTTGCGGTTAAAAATCGCGGCGGTTAATCGCCTAAAATTAAACAAATATAGTTACAAATATGGTTAACAAATATAATAAACAAATATGGATGTGTTCACACGAGAAAAACCGTGCGATCGAAAATCGCATTCAACCGCCTTCGATCGCTGGTTAATTTTTCCGCGGTCAGAAGCGGTTGATCGCTAAAATTAGACTGCCTATTTCCAATGGTTCTGTTCAGACGACGCGTTTAAATCGCCGCGATTACATGCGTTCATTCAACAATTTACCATTCAAGTGTGAGCACTGCAATTATTTTGATTTGTTTATAATAATATTGATTATAAAAATAATTATAATATTATATTAATTATTAATATATTTATATTATATTGTTATATCCTACCAATAATTATAATGGGATTTGACAATGATGAATTTATTTTAGAAATTTCCGCTGAGGAAAGCATTTGGAATATAAGTAAGAAATTAGTTAATACTTGTAATTATTTAACAAATAATTACTATTTTCAGTAGGTAAGTATATTTTGTAGACAGCGATGATTCAGTTTTACATAATTTTATTAACATTAAAGCGAATCAGCTAATAACATACCAATGAATCGAATGACGAGATTGACATACGATAATATTTAAAGAACTCATCAGGGTGTGAACGCAGAGTTAAAAAATTAACTTGAAACTGACCTTCGTTGATCCTTTTCATATTTAGTGGATGCACCCAATATTTTCTCATGCTGGTCAATTTTTCTTTTAACTGTCGTCTTTTATATAAATTATACACTATACAAATTGCTTCAACATCATCTAAGGTCTCCATTTAATAAAACGATAGAAAATAATGTATTTAAAGACGTGTTAAATACAACAGAGTAACAGACACAGTATTACAATTTACAAACCACGTTTTCTATACGACTAATGTTATAAGTTCAAACGAAAACAAACATATTTCGAAATTGGCGGGTATTCGAAGGCGTTTTAATCGTACGCGATCACCTTGTGTGAATGCATACAAGGGAGCGGTTTTAGGGTCGCGCCACACATAGCTGTTGAAACGCGCGCGCTAAAACCGCCGCGTTTTTTGAATTATCGAAACACCCATAATAAATAGATGGTCAACGCCAAACAGTGCGTTTGACCCGCAATCAACCGCGAACTGCGGCGTTGCAAACGCCGAATCACGTACTTCACAAAACGCATATTATTATCGAAACACACTAGTTTGAATGGATGATAACACACTAGCGCATTTTCCCGCCATCGATTTGATTAATATCTATTGTCATTATCACTAGTCACTGCATCATGACAGTGTGCTACCTACCTACTGTATAATTATTTACTTTTTAATTTTTTTAATTAATTAATTATCATTATTCATTACCAATAACATAACACATTATAACAGGTAATTATATATTTATTTATTTTATATTTATTTGATTATATGATTGTCAATATTTTGGTGTTGGCCAATAAAATATAATTGTTATTTTCAAATTTTTAACTATTGAGTATTTTCTTAATTTTTTTGACAGTATGTTTGATACTGAAAGGTTCATCATAGAGGTTCAGAAATATCATTACTATGACATAAATTTACAGGATGAACCCAGTACTTCCGCTCGCTTTGAACTTCAGAAAATTTTTTTGCGGCTTCTGCCATACAAATAACTTCTAAAAACTGGCGATCCATTGAACTAACTCTATTACTATTACTAAACTGTCATAAAAATAACACGATGTAGGTGTACCTACGTCTGCTGAGCAAAAAATGAATATTGAATGCGTCTCTACTCTCTACTATACGACAACATACAAGTCGTCATATATACCTAATTTATTTTTAGTACAATTTAATTTATTTTTGTTTTTGGTTTGCGCGTTGAAAACGCGCAGTGTGGCAGTGTGGTAGTCATAGCGGTTGAAACGCCACATTTCAACCACTATGTGTGGCGCGACCCTTAAACCACCGCGATTTTTAACCGCAACTGCGCGCGATTAAATCGCCCCGTGTGAAACCAACTTTAAACTGTTAAGAACCGTGTAACATTTTAACAATATAATTTATTTGTTATCTAATTGTAAACAGCTGTTTACCATTTACAGAATTTCAAACAACGAACTACAGAAAATTTTTAAAGAAATTCGCGAACTATACAATTATACAATGCTACCAATTTTTTTCGAACTGTGAACTGTTAAGTTACAGGTACTGAAACAGTTCAGAATAGATCCTCAAAGTGAATAGTTCAAATGAACTATTCGTTCATGAACTTAACATCTCTAGTGTAAACTCTAACTTTTGCAATAACATGGTGAACATTTATGTATTGTAGCAAGATATACATGATCACTGCACAGTATTCGATAAACACTAATTCCACAAGACATAAACATTTTTTTTTAGTTCTTTATTATAATATAATAATATAATGATGAAATAATTTTAATTAATAATTAATTTAATTTTCAGATTTACAATTTTTAAATTATATATTTTATTGATAGCTGATAACTAGCTGGGCTTACCCCATTCATTGGCCGTGCAATTTAATGTTACAATTTGATGTTGATAGGATTTATTTAAAGAACAGTTAAAAGACGTTTCATAGAAGACATCATTTTGGCGCAATTACAGTTCTCGGGATGTTTTTCATACATATATGGAACGCAATCTGTAATGTTCCGTGTGTCAGAAAAACATCCTAGAAACGTTGGTGGGACAAAATATTGTACAGAGGGTAATATAATTGAATATATATACCTACCTATATATATTAGCTACCTAATAACTCTTTCTTATAGAAAAGTAAAAATAAAATAATATTACACACAATTAATATAGTAATATATAAGCTGATAAATTATTAATGTATTTAATATTATAAAGTTTTATATTCTCAAACACCCATCAACTAGGAAAGAAGCACTTAAGAAACACAATACCTACTCAATACATAATTTTTTTAAAGCCATCGTAAAAGACGCGTATTTATATTTTGATGATGTGCCGACTTTTGAATAGCTTAACTCTTGACTGTGGTAAATAGTGTACACAGTATAAAGTATACACGCCAGTACATTTTTTAACTAGTTAACTAGGGGCACAAATGTCGCCCAGTGATTATACTCTGTCGACAGTATTTTGAAAGATTGGGCGATATAATGCGAAACGAATGTGTAATACTATGGTATTATACAATGACTATTTTGAGAAAAACATTTTTTGTCGCCCAGTGAAAATTCCTTATAAAATGCACTGATACACGCAATAAATGTAAAATAACTATATGTAAATATTAATATTATCAAGTACAAAATAAAAATAAAATAATATTAGACTGATGAATGACGAGCCCGTATTATTGTACCTAAATGGCAATAATGTTTATAAGACAACCATATATAATTTTTAAATCCGTGATCCATAATATCTTAAATTGAATTATTTTATTAATTTATTGTATTATGCCATATCTGGGCAAAACTACGGTCAAGGGGGCAAGGTTGAAACTCGCTCCTTCATGGCCCTGCTGACCTTTCCGTCGTTTCGACGCGTTGGTTCGCGTTACCGGACGGGTGCGCACAGGGGCGACTTTAGTTCTTTGCTAGGGGGGGAGGGCTAATATTTTTTTGTATATATATATTTACGCTATAATAAAATTAGACAGAAAGTGTTTGGATAATATAGCAAGAATTTGTGTATTAAGTTATTATTTAGAGTAAAAATTAACAGTGTATTTACTATTTATACGAAACATAAAAAAATATACACAAATATTAATATAATTTAGTGTTTTAGATCAAAATATTATCACATAATAATTAATATGACACAAGTTATACACTTATACATGAGTAAATCAATGAAAATATTTGACAAAATAAAGAGTAAGATGTCTTGGAAGGGGCCATGGCTCCTATGGCCCCCCTTAAAAGCCGCCCCTGGGTCCGCAGATTGTGGATAGCGATAATAAAACACTCCTTTGTGGCAGGGGAGAGGGACGAATATATAACGAAAACTTCCCTCCGAACAGTGAACTTACGCCGCTAAGTCGAAACGGGGTGGCGGCTTCCACCGATACATTTCGATGGCGTAAAATGTCGATTGCGTCTCAAGTCATAGGATTGGTCGCGACCGCAATTTACTCCGAAGTCGTCTTCGGAGCCAACGAAGGCGGTGTCTGGTGGAACCGAGGTGTGACCGTCCCTCAGGCTAGAGTTCTCGTTCTTACGAAATATGGGTGGCCTGTCGTAACTCACGTCAACTTCGACTACCCTCCCGATCTCGTCGCTAAATGCGGTAAGGTCGGGGACCCGAGCGGTGATGACGGTGAGCCGGATCCTGTAATGAAACGGCAGGGCAGCCGAGATGGAAACTTCTCCTCGTCAGAGCACATCTAACCTATAACGCTTAACACAAATGGTAGCCTAAGGGCGGTAACGTTCTCCCGCGTCACGGACTTCCTAATCTGCGGAAAGGGTTGTGCGGAGACGCTTGGGAGGCCCCACATGGGGGTCGTCTTGCGATAAGAACATTGGTATATGAAGGAACCAATGGGCGGCCGAACTGGCCGCTCGTAATCGACAACCCTTCTCCGACGGACAATTGACGAGGTTTTCCGTAGGTCCAACACGGGGGTGACGGGTCCCGCCGGACACATGGATGAGAGGCTCGCCTGGAATGATAAACCTGAGGAAAGTGGGGGGACGGAAGGCGGTGACGAAAGTAAAACAGGACTCGTTGGGCAGCAAGCCCGAATCGCGCCGTGCGGGAACAGTGCACCGGTTCAGTCGGCTCGAGGATCTCCAAGGACCTATGAGTAAATTGCCATCTAAAGCGAGCTCTGATCGCTACTTAAAGAGTGGTATTAGTCTTGAGTGCGCTGTTGGCCTGCGACTGGTCGAGGACTTAAATACGTAACAACTTGCCTTCGGGCTGGCTAAGCTGCGAATGACGGCTTGGGGACCCTAGAAGTCGTGCTTACCTTAGTTCGGTGGTACCGAGTTGCCAAGTATGTTGGGTCAGTCTGACTTTAGCTAATTGGACGCTCGGCCAAAAATTGGCGTCTGATGCACAGTACCTGGAATCATCATCCACAAAGAACTTTCCTGCAAAAACTGAAACCGGGCCAAGCACCTTTCTATAAATGCGCTCAAACAGCTCATGGCTAACGATCTTTAACGAACGATCACAGTTTCATACTCTGGAGGGGGGGGGCGTGAGGAACGTGCAAGTGTCACCTGGCGCTTGTAATTGTTTCGGAATCCGTAACCGAAGCGAAACAAAGTACTTTGAGCTGACACGTCACGCCCTCAAGACACTCACCAAGGGAGGTCGAATCGACGCCGAATAACCACATCGAGATCATGCGGGTGAAACAGGTGATCGTCGCTATGAGAGCGGGATAATAGCAGTCCTCTATAGTCCCAAGCTCGCTAATAGCTACGTAATTGTTGAACTGCACCGGGGCTGATCAATTACGAAAGCACTCACCAGGGAATCCTGTGCCACGCCAACCAAGGCTTTTAACCTGAAACCGCTTGCGGACGATATCGTCTCGGGAAGCTCTGAGAGACCGTCGCTTGTGACTTCGTGCGATCAACCGACGGATACAAATCTCGTTGTGAAATTGTACGTATAGCATAAGTTGTCGCACGGCCCAATGGGTGCCGGCGCTCTCGAAAAACTGATACGCGAAATTCATGCCATGGGATCTCGGAGATGCCCCACTTTCCTTAACCGGACCGTGCTCCGAGACTGGGGAACGTCCCGATCTTAGGATCGTGCCACGCGCCATGAGGTCGGATTCGTAGTGGCGCCGGTTTCGGCGAAAAACGGTGGGAGTCTGAAATCTGGCGACCGAACCAGCGCTCAGTCACATTTGTGAGTTACTTGCGGATTTGTCCGACAGCTTCTGGCAACGACAATAAAACGGGCCGATAGCTTGTCCCCTCGGAGAACACTAGCTTCTTTCTGACGTAACATACCTGTATTATGCCGATAGTAAACTCTTTTCTCTCTCATCGCCACACCATAACATAATGCACTTATGGACGAAGCAGTGGCGACGATATCGAATATACATACTGCTGCAGCATGCCATGGCATTAAAATATTGACGATAAAATGAACAAAACGTATTTGAGCGTTGGTCGAGAACCCAGCAAAAATATTTTAAAATAAAACGTATTGATTCTACGTATTATGTACACCAGCAGTTCCTAAAGTTTTACGACCACGGAAGCCATAGGGTAGTAGTTTGTGTTTCGTGGAACCGCAATGTACGAGTAGGTAAGTCCAATTAACCGCAATTTTTCAATTATTTATTGTAAAATTAATAAGTACTCCAAGTAATATTTTAAAGATAGTGCATGATAATTTTTTATTACAATTACTACACTCAATATCCACCTTATGAAACTCTTGAGTTTGTCTTATGCATAGGAATATAACCCTTAGGTTCCGCGGAACACACTGGAAAACGCTGATGTACACTGTACATTTCAATAGGTAATAAACCCAATTTAATAAACAAATTTTATGTTTTCGTTAACCATCAGATACTAAAAAAAAACTTAGAAAAACAATATTTTGATAATTTACCAATTTTACCTGTCAATAAATTATTATTTATAAAATCAGAAGTTTTACTATTACTAATATTGTAAAAAACTGGTACAGAAAATTTGAGAGTGCTAATTTTTATATTGGGAGTGCTAAGCATTCCCAATCCTCCCCCCTAGTTGTGCCTATGTATGCACACCTATAGGTATAATATATATATATATAATTGATTCTAGAATATATTCTAAAATCCATGCCTTGATGCCTTTGTATTTCCATGTAGCTTGATAATCTGGCATCGGAGATCATTTGCTTGACTAATGATATACTCGGACATCCTCAGTATCTCTTTCATTTTTTTTCTATATTTTTATAAACTATAGTTCGTTTTTATGCCTCTATACGTGATTAATTATGTTCCATTTTCTTCTTTGATGGTTTTGAGTATACCTCTGCGTTAATTTATTTCACTGAGTATACTTTCGTTAGCATAGGCGTAGTCAGGGGGGGGGCCGTAGGGTATGCCACTGCATACCCTAAACACTCTCAAGAAAAAAAATAAATTATTGCCAAAACCTTAGTTTAATTATATAATATATAAATAATAAGTGCCAAATACCTACAAGTGATAAACTGACAACACTATGTTGGACGCACATTTTTAAATTTATTGATATTTATATTATTTATATTCATATATTTTCTGTAATACATACGAATATATAGTCAAATTTTGCATACCTTAAACAAGAAGTCTGTTTACGCCCATGTTCGTTAGTACGATCATTGATTATAATCAATGGTATGATGTTCTATCCAACTTATTCGCAGTATCCTTCTACAACATATGTATTTTAAAGCTTTCGAGGATTCGTTGTTCTGCCTTATTTAGTATCCAGGTTTTACAGCCGTATAGCGCCATATTCTTTATGTATAATTTTACGGAACATTTCCTCATCTTAATACTCATACTCATATTGGAACGTACACTTTATTCCTTATTCATGAAAATTTAGTTTACCTGTGTGATTATGGATCTTATTTCTATGATGTATTCGACATCTATATTTTTATAAAATACAATAATTGTATTGTTTTTAAACTGTCGGTTAAGACTAACCGGTAGAATTCGGTCGGTTAACAAATGATAAATTCTTCCGGTTAGCGTTATCAGGCACTAACCAAAAATTGTAAGAACGGTCCTTAGTGTATGTGGTGATAGAACAAAAATACAATGAAAATAGGAATAAGAAACCACCCATTAGTGGCACTTGACTGGGAAATTATTTAAATATAAATTATAAAAATATAGGAGTGTGAGATGTTATATGTTATTATTGAAATTATAAGTAAAATTTAGGTGGAATGTATATGTATTAGATAAGTTGAATATGAGAAAATTTTTATATGGGTCAGTCAATTATGATTAATTTTTGCCCACCCTATAATATGAGCCAAGTGCCACCTATGGATAATATTATATATATAGGCATAAAAGTAATGACTTCAGTCGCGATTTTATCAACTTTATATACCTGATGATGAATTTTAAATTTGAAACCAGTCATATTCACAAATACAGTCGACTCTTGGTAACTCGAACTTTGATAATTCGAAATTGTCGAATAATTAAAATTCCCTTTCAAATAACAATTATACTTAATGTTTAAATAATCTTGTTACCTCAAAAATTAACTTAACAAGTTTTCGATATCTCGAATTTTCTTATCCAAATTTAATACTAAAAATTGTTAATCAAGGCGATTATTTTTTTACTTATATTGTAAAACCCGACCATTATAGCCAACTAAAGATAATTTATAGATACTAGATGCAAGATGATATTCGGCTATGTGATAAAGCATGACGACACGTAAAAAAGAAACAATCGTAAACTAATATAAAGGTTTTAGAACTTAAACTGAAAATATTCCTTGTGAACCTTCTGATGATAATTACACTGAATGATATAAATTAACTGAGAAAATAAATCTTAATGATAATTTTACATCAAACGTCAATGTCGATGAAAATTCGGAGGTTTGTGGAGAATGGACTGAGAATGATATTATTTCCGATGTATTGGACGAATTAATGGAAAGTTTTTTAAAAATAAAAATATACTTTTTAAAAGTTTTTGATAACTAAAAATTTTTGATAAGTCAATTTTTTTTCCTTCATGAAGTTACCGAGAGTCAATTGTATAACAATATTCCAGACTAATAATTCATCTATATAAACTATTTCCTTATTTATTATATTTTACTATTATATACAATAATAATATTTATGTAATAAATGTGATAATTTATATAATATAATATATTATATAAAATACAGTAAGTTCTCATTACAACGAATACCGATACAACGAAAACTCCCTTTATAACGAAATTCATAGAATTCCTCTACCAAAAAGCCATTAAAACAATGTAGATAAATCGCAATACAACGAAATTATTGATTTTTAAAAATCCTGATACAATGAACTATTTGTACAGGTTAAAATATATTTTTACTTCTTAATTTAATCTATAGATAACAAGCATACATTATATTTATAATATAAATGATTTTAAAATTTTTAAATATTCTATAAAACAAAATTATTTGTCCTGTTTTCTAATTTTTAAGTGGGGAGACATTGTCTCATTGTCTTCTATGACGCTTCGTCACTGATATTTTCGAATTTTGACACTCGACGCTCATGAAATATTTTTGGCCGCCGCGAATTGTAGATAGTGGTGCCGTTTTATAGTGTGCTATAATTAATTTTAGTTGGTACAAAATTATAATTCTCAACTGACATTCGAAGATATTTGAAAAATCTCGTTGGAGATTTTCTTAAACCAAAAAATAAATGGTGGAACTTTCCATAATTTTTCCTGCGACGATTAATGAGATGAACTCCAACTTTTTTCTTTTCCAGTAATTTAGCTCGTAAAATTGGACTGTCAAAAATAATTTCAAGACGATCTACCGTAATGAACTACATGATGAATACTGAACTGATAAACAAATATGTACATATTCTATATAGAAATGAACTACACCACTCAAATGTAACACTCTGCAATGTACACACCTTGGCGCTCAAAAAAATACTAGTGCCTGTTACTCGAGGTAAGCTGAGAATGTATTGTGTATACTCCCGCTTTTTCACCTCACCTTAAGTACACTGATTTTAGAATATACATACAAAAAGTATAATATGTATAATATGTATAACTACATACACACAATATTCTAAAATCTATGGTTTCAGCAATATTGTTTAGATACATTTGTACTGTCGACATTGCATTTTATCAAACGGTAATTCCGATTATTGAGGAATATTATTTAATATTATTTCACTGTATCGTCCACACCAATAATTTCTTTCAAAATAGTTTTGAAATGGTTGAGTGTACTAGCAGGAGTAGCTCGATAAAAATTGTTTGCATATTTTTCTTATGAATCGATGTATAACATCTTTTTTTAAGTTTGTCGCGCACTTATTTACCTGGATCACCAGAATCGAAAAATGTGGCGAGACATCAATTTGGATGAGAACTCAGCAAAATAACTTATTTAAAGGGGTACACAAATTACATAATCAACCATTTTAGAATACTCAGTACAATAACTACAAATATCAATTATTCTTTCACATTAGTTTTTTTTATTTTTTTATTTTTTTTTTATTTTTATTTAGAACTGCAGTAAAAACTATTCAGTTCGACAATTTCAGAAATATATTAATTACAAGATACGTTAAAATATTATTTGATTACCTAACTATTAGATTTAGATAAAATACAAATTTAGAGTGAGAAGAGAAAAAAAAAATAATAATATAATAATAAGTGCTAAATATTAAATACATAATATTAAATATTATTAATATTAGAAATTAATAAACAGTAAAATTACAGTGAATAATAATATGATATAAACGGTAATACACGGTAATAAACGGGATAGACAAGAAATGAACTATGAAACGGGTTGATTGTGAAGTAAGGTTTTACGGAGGGAAATGAGGGGATTAATTAGTGAAGAAAGTTCTGAAATAAATTTGGAAAAAATTTGATCGTTAGTGGAATAATAATTAGGTAATGGAGTATTATTAGGATCGGCGACGGAAACGTATGAGGCTTTAGGAGGATGTAGTGGAGGTTTGTAAATATTAGACGTGAGTGTGGTGATCGTATTTCGTCGATTTGAGTAAGACAATTTGCAATGCTTGAGTAATTCTTTGTATTTTGGACATCATTTGTAGTTTGACGTGTGGTCGCCCGTGCAAAGGGCGCACCTGGCTGGGCTATTTTTTTCCTTGGTGCAAACATGCGAGGAGTGACCTCCCCCACATTTAACACGCTGCGAGGGCATTTGGCAGTATTTATCATCTCCTAGTCCTGTATGGTAATTCAACTTTAATTTTAGTGTGCAACATTGATGACAGATTTAAAACTTCTTGATTATTATAATTGGGTTTGAGGTCCACGAAAAAGAGCGAAAGCGGGCGTCCGTTTTTAATGACATTGACGACACGGCTGGTGGAGTGACCAAGTTCGTCGAGAGCATCAGATATGTCTGAGATGAGGATAGAGTGGTGTAGATTTCTTATGACGATCTTATATGGTCTATATATCGAAGGCATGAAGGTGTGGAAACAAGCATCAGTTTCTATTAGATGTGATGCGATTATATTAAAATTTATTCGTCCTAGAGGGCGGACAATCAAATAAGAAGGTGATGACTTACATGTGAACCCGTTTGGGCCAGTGAGCTGGATTAACGTGTTTTTAAAGGCAGAAAAGTTCTTAATGTCATGGACATAAAATGGCTCCGCCCTGGGGTTGTCGTGTTGAGTGGAGATATTGGATTCGTAAATTGCATCGGAAGCATTACCCCTGGCGTCCAGTTCGATTTCGTTGTTCTCCTCGCATGCCAGAACGGCGAATCTGTTGAAACAAACTTTTTGGAATTCTTGTCATTTGAATACGGAGACAATGACGAAGATGACAGATTCCTTTTTGCGGATTTGGGCGTGCGTTAGGCCCAACTTCTGCCCATTTTTGTTGTTCATAATACCGTTAAAGATAAATGAATAATATTATAATGATCATGATAAAAATAAATAACGAACTCGCACAGCGATAACGGAGCGAAAAACATCGACGCTATGTGCGTATGTTCGTGTTGAACGCAGCGACCGGACTGACTTTAGTTTTAGATAGTTGGAAAATAGAAAATAATCTTTTTGGATTACATATATTTTTTATTAAAAATAAGAGAAAATTAAAAAAGAATGACGCCCGGACAGGGACTTGAACCCTGGACCCTTAGGTTAAAAGCCTAATGCTCTACCGACTGAGCTATCCGGGCTGTTGGTAGATTGATAATATTTAATGTTTTTAAATTAAATATTTTGGAATCGATTTATTTTTTAATAAATTAAATTATTTGTATTTTTATACTTTAATCAAATCTATAAAATAAAATCAACATTTGTCAGTATTTAATAATTATTACAAAATAAACTGTAAAGAAATAATATTTTATAATGCATATTATATCATTTTACATTTGTTACAAGATGGCGCTATAAATTTGTTAATGTATTGTGACTCGTGAATCGGGCGTGCCAGCCACTGTTCCACCCAAACCCATGTTACCAATGTATCATTAAAACGGAATTTTTATTCTTTAATCAAAAACTACTAAGCTGGAAACTAATATCAAGTGCTATAACGCCGAGCTGACGACTGACAATACAAGTTCATAGTTGATTTAACTAAATTAATGCACTCAACTGACTCTATTTTTATTATTAATTATTTAGTTAATTTTCTTTTAAATATGTTGTTTATATTTTATACATGACTGCTTTTCTATACAAAATGAGTGAATCTTCATTTTTGATTATAGTCTGTATCATTCTTGCTTTATGCTGCAATGTCAAAACTGGTAAGAATTTACTAAATGATTAATAATAACCTTTAAGAAAGTGCAAATAAGGTTATTGAATTGTAAATACTTATGCTGTTCTTAATTATCGTTATTAATATCTTCTTCTTCTTCAGCTTTTACTGTCGTTATTAATATAAGGAATTTAAATGGTTGTGGGTGATGATTATGTATATATTTATTATTTTATTATTTTATTAATTATTATTTTTGAATATTATTTATTTTTATTATTTTATAAATATATTGAAATAAATATCACTACTTCAAGTTATTTATTATTTTATTTTTATAGATGCTGATTGCAGTGAACCACTTTTAGAAAAAGCAGTGATCAAAGCTACATCTTCTTTACCAGATAGAGGACCAGAAAATGCTATTCTTAATGGTAATTATAATTTTATTTATATATATTTATTCATTTATACCTAATTAATTTTGATATAAATATTAATTATTATTTTTATTTAATTTATATAAATAATATTTACTTTGATGAATTTGATGTTTTGAACACCAAATCTTATTGTTCAATTGTTGAAAATATATTCAGTTCTGTAATCAATTGACAATAGTTTATCAATCAAAAATGTGAAAAAATATTGTAGACATAGTTTTCTAGAATTGTTTTTCTATTTTTTATACGATTATTCATATTGTAAATATAGAATTGAATATAATAATAAAAATATTATCTAAAAGTATTCAAAACTTTGAACTTGAACATTTGGTGTTTATTTCATTAAAAACATTTTGCATTTTATTGTGCAATGTTTATATTCTAAATTTATTGAAAAAAAAACAAGTTTTACCTCTAAAAATTACAAATTACCTAATCACTAGAATAAAAATCGAAAAAAAAAAGGTTTTTTCTTGATTGTATGAACTGTTGTGTTTCTTTCATCCTTCATATCGGTAAGACATTTTTTTATTATGTAACATTCATTCAAGATTGTTACATATAAAGAAACAATTTTTTATTTATTAAATTTGTGTAGTTGAATCACAGATATACATTTTGAGTAATCACTTTGCATACCAATATAAATTACTTAATATAAAGAAACAATTTTTTATTTATTAAATTTGTGTAATTGAATCACAGATATACATTTTGAGTAATCACTTTGCATACCAATATAAATTACTTAGTTAAAAAGTGTAACATATTAATTTATATTTATTTATCTTTTTGTTGAGTATAAATAATATAATTAATAGTCTAAAATAATATGATCATTGTTTATAATAATTTCTTATGTGAATTAATATAAAATATCAATTATATTAAGATAGCATGTAATAAAATAAAATTGAAGTATATTAGATCTAAGTATTGCTTCTAATGTCACTAAAATTGCATGGACTTATTTCTTTTAAAAAATTAAGGATTGATTAATATTTAAAAATGAAATTGTAATGTTCTACCTTGTCACATTACAAAATTATGTTCAAATTTTACCATAAGCACAGTGTGGCAGTTGGTGCTTAACACCTCCAGTTTTAAATTAACAAGTCCATATTCTTTTGTTTATTTATTTATATTTTTTGTAGGATATGAAAACTTATTATTTTATCTATTTGTACAGATTTTTGTTAGCTGTTCAAGTCGATAACTTTTATACTACAGAATTCTTATATTCTTAATTCAGTATATGTTTTCTAATTATAAATAGTAAATATTTAATTAATGGGTCAGACTCAAAAATTATATTAATTGTTTTAAATCTGTAACTTAGTTTCAAATGTATTTGTTCACCCAGTAGTTAGTTGTTGGTCTGATTTTGAAGTAAAATATAAATGACATAGTCTCCATTTTTATGAAGTTTTTCATTGAAATAGTTTTGTTTTCATTAAATTATTTATATCCACATTTTTAAAAGTTGATTTTTATTAACTTAGTTAATTTTCAATTAGAGATAAAAATTGTATTTATAGAACCTTAAAACAAAATATTTTAATTTTCCCGTAGATATAACTTATTTATACGGTGCTTTAACTTAACTTTGATATTAACTAATTTTGTAAAAAAAAAAAAATAATATTTTCAAAAAATTTAAGTTTCTGATAATTTTTTTAGTATTTTTTCTTACTAATATTATGTAAATTGTTTATTAATTATAAATGTATTAGATATTGTAGTACTTTTCTGGGTAGAAGCCAGAAAACTTCAATTTAATTCTGTTCAAAAATTATATTTTTATTCTGAAATTGTTTATTATATTTAATTTATTTAATTTTTTTTTTTTTTTTGATAATTATAAAAAAATAAAAAAAATATAAGTCCTATAAATGTATTATATTGTTTAAAATAATATCAACTAAGTTATAGCCAGTCAATAACATCTTAATAAGTGGACACTTAATTATATTTGGTTTTCATAGACACAAATAGCTCAAATTTTTTTGGAGAGGGCTCATGTCCCTATTAAATTCTTATAAAAAAAAGTCATTATACTTCTTATAACTGACTTTATACTTCATTTAGGGGGAGGGAGTTGGTAGTCATTTGAAAGATCTAAACCCCAAATATCCTATATCCCTATATATATTAGGAGGATATGTAGGTATATACCTAAGTGAAAATTTTTTTTAATACATATTATTTGGTATCTAGTAGATTTGTTATTTTACATGAGAAAGTAATTTTGATAATGTTTGGATAATGTGAATCAATCAACCTCTTCTGTTGTCGAATCAGTATTAAAATATGGCGATTAAGGGTTTAACTGTTTTTTTAATTTTATTTAAAAACTATAGCAATTAGCATGAAGATGTATACAATTATTTGGAACTTATGTATACAATTTACAACATTTAATTTCTTAAAAAAAAAATTGTATTTACTCAATGTTTTGTTAGATTAACTATTTTAATATAATAGTTAAGTTTATTAAAAAAAATAATAATAATAATGATGAACCAAGATTGATTATTGCTTAACTTATAAAATAATACATTTTAAATAAACATTTATATACTTTAGCTAAAATTAATTTTACTTTATTTAAATTTCATTACATGAGTATTTATAATTCCTATGCATTATACTTGTATGAATTGCACATAATTTCACGGTTGTAATTTGGATATTTTCTGTGATAATCTTAAATAGTCTGAAAAATGTATCTAAAATTAATTACAATTTAAATAGATACGGAGAAAATATACATACTTGTAACAAAATCTGCTTCTGTTCTTCATATTTTGTGATTTTACTATTAAATTCATACATTTGTTTAATATCATATTCAACAGTATCGTTGATAACTTTTAATGAACCAATAATTTCTTTCTTTTTGATATTCTTCATTTTCTTCCCAGTATATTGGATCAAGTGAATTGAAATTGAATTTTAAAGATATCAGATTAACAGTCTTGATTTAAAAAAAATTAGGCAAGTTTTCAATTTTTTTTTTTTAATGTCCCCCACTTACTCATTATCATTATGTTCATTCATTAACATTTTTGTTGTTATTATTTTTCTTTGTTCCAAGGAGATACAATTCTCAAATGCATTTGTCACGTAGATACCATAAATAATAAATACATTTTTGTATTGCAATTTCAGCAATGTTTTTATCATCTTTTTTATAGTTTTATAATTTTTTTATAAAAAGTATATCAATTACAGGAGCTCCTATTGCATCTGAAGCAGTAAACTAAACTAAAGTATCTAATAATCATCTAAAGCATAGTATTTAATTATAAAACAAACAGTTTTTTTGAGTTTTTTTCTTTTGTAGATTATAACTTAAATTATATTTAAGTAACATAGTTTTTAATGAATAAATACATTTAGTCATCCATCGGGCATAATGATAAGCACCAGGCTGCTGAAAACTTATATTTTTTAAGTTTTCCTCCGAGAAATGTTACAATCAACAACAAAAACTTTGTAATCACAACGAGAGGAACCATTTGTAGCTTTTTTTTCTGGAAAATTTAATATTTAATCTCAAATTGTATTTAATATATTAAATGTCATGGGATTATCTGTCCACATTGAATATTAATTTTTATTAGTATTGGCCCAACTATTAACGAATCTTTTAAATAGAAGTATATTTGGACCAGATGATTGTGTTAATTTAGTCCCAATTCAAACTGCTTGTAATATTATTTTGAAAATATAATGTCGACAAGCTATAAATAATACACTTCTTCCTAAATTTTTGTTCTATCAAAACATAAGTACCGTTCAATTTAACAGAATAAGAAGCTATAGAAGCTTTCAAATATAAATTGAGTGTTTAATTTACTATTACTTGAAAACAAACTTAAACCTGCAATAAAAACATAAAATATATAATTTTACGCAGTGTAATGTATATTTATAAAATATCAAAATAAGTAATAGTTTATCACCATCCAAAGAACCGGCTACTAAACAATTTATTTATAATTTAATGAGACTTCACGGCTGAAATATTGTTTCAATAGTTAGGTTAATATATATTAGACTATTAGAATAAAACAATAAATCAAATTTAGAAATATAGTACTAATTACGATTTTTTTTAAAAGAATACATTTTATACAATATTTATTTAAGACATTTAATCCTAATATTAACCATTTGTAAATTATATTCTAATAACTCAGTTAAATAAAACAATTTTGGAAAAAAAATGATTTTTTTTTTTGTTTTTTTGAAGTATTTTCTATAATATAATGAAATTGAAAAATTTTATAATACCTATACTGTTTTGTAAGAATTGTTGAATTGTATATATAAGATTCTATACATATTTATGCTATAGTTTAAAAGTTTAGCTTAAAAGCTATAGTATTTGAGTAAATTAAAAAATCAGTAAAACAATCCTTAATTACTTTCTCATTTAACTTAACAAATATATGGAGTATGGATTAAAAATAATAAAATATATTAAAGTTTAAGTGATGTTATTTTTCGTGACACTTTTATGCTTGTTACTTATATGATATTTTGTTTACATTATATTAATAAAATAATTAAAAAATACTTAAAATCAAATTAATTGTTATAAGTTATAATTTACAAGATTTTGAAATTAGTGTTTTACTTAGGTATTTTTTCATTTGTTTAGGTGTTTAAATGTATCATAGTGGCTGTTTAAATATCTCAATGAAAATAAATTTTTAATGCACTTCATTTTTAAGAAAATTGCACTGTACAATTCTACAATGTCATCATCAAACAGGGCTCGTTGGGTATTTGACTGTGGCAATTGGTTTCCGTCAGAAAATGACTGGTCTATAGCTTCTCGTTCTATACAGCCTGAAGAAAAAGAAAGAATTGGTCGTTTTGTATTTAAACAAGATGCTAAACGTTCAATTATAGGACAGTTAATGATTAGAAAGTTTTTATCTGAAGCTACTCATTTACCTTGGTCAAAAATAAAAACAAAAAGAGATCAAAATAATAAACCTATAATGGAAGGATTTCATTTTAATGTATCACACGATAGCAATTTAGTTGTTTTAGCTGGTGAAGAAGATACAATCGTAGGAATAGATATTATGAAAAATTGTTACAGTGGAGGAAAAAGTTTAAATGAGTTTTTTAGATTAATGCATCGAAATTTTCATATAAATGAGTGGAGATATATTAATAAAGGAACAGATACTGAAAAAAACCAATTCCTTTTATAGATTTTGGTGCTTGAAAGAAAGTTATGTAAAGGCAACTGGTATGGGGTTAACTATTGACCTCAAAAAATTTGCTTTATACCAAAAAGTGAATTAAAGAAAGATATAATATTGAGTGATACGGAATTATTTATTGATGGTAAATTAATGACTGACTGGAGATTTCATGAATATTTGATTGGTAACTATACAATAACTGTATGTGTAAAAGGATTCATAACCCCACTTAACTTTAAGTTCATAAACTTCCAAGACTTAACAAGAAATGCAGAAATGATTTCTGAAGAAGATAAAAATTATTGTAAATTATTTTTGAGCAAAGAAGAAAAACCATAATTTTTAGTTTATTAAAATAATATGTCAGTTAATGTGACTTAATTAATTTCTTAGATGTAAATTTTTCTTATAGCTTTTGAATATATATGAAAATACAGTTACTTATTACCTATTTTAATATTGTTGTTTCATATAGTATGTGGTTGATTTGAAAAATAATATGGATAGGGTATATTTATTTTTTATATGCCATTATATATTGCATGTTATGCAGTAATAATTGTTAATTTATGAGAATTGGTTGTATATTTTTGTTTTCATGACAATAATAAAAGGGTTTTTGTGATTGTACGTACCTTGTACTATTAGTTCCGCGGTAAGAAATGTTATTGGCTGGTACCAAAAAAAAATTAAAATAAAATATTTTATTTTTGGACATTTGTATGATTTTTACCATACTATTGCATTTATAAAAAAAAAATAGAATCAATCATACATTTATTTTGTATGAAAATTGGAATGAATATATAATTTTATTTAGTACTTATTTATTAATTATAATAGTACTTACTCTAAGTATTAAAGTATTAATGGTAATTTTTGTCTTAATGATCTATAAAATATGTTTATTTACATATAATGCTTAAATTGAGGATACTTAGTAGTTGGTTTTTTTTTTTTTTATTTCATGATTATTAAGAATTCATCAACATCCCTTAAAAAAGAGTTAATACTTAGTTAAGAACTATAATAACTTTGATACTTATGATACTTATAATTTATTAAAATATGGATATTTATAATTAATATGTTACATTTTTTATAGTATGTAGTATTAGATTTTAATACATCATTAATAATAATTTTGATTATTGATACTTGTAATATTATAGTATGAATTATAATAGATAAAAGTATTATTAATAATCTACAGATAAATAAGTATTAATTTCAATTTATTTTTCTCATTGTTAACAATTTAAAATTAATTTTAAGTTATAAGCCTAAAATAAATAAATTAACGACCAATAATAATGAATTATAATACTTGACGTAATTATTAAATGAATATTTTATGACTAAATATGAAATATAGTAGTCTTACTAATAGTTTTTTTTTTTATTTTGCACCTTTAATAATAGTTAAGTAATTACAGTTTTATTTTATTTTTTCTGCTTTTGTTGTACAATAGGCCGTAATGCATGGACAGCATTCAGCTCTGATTTTGCTCAGTATCTCATTATAGATTTAGGTCAAACTATGACTATAACATCAATAATGACTCAAGGTAGAGCAGAATCTTCAGAGTATGTAGAAACATTTGGTATTAGTTATGGATCAAATGGCTTAGACTATGCTGAGTACAAAGAATCATCTGGCAATACCAAGGTAAATAACACTGAAATAATCCATAGAATAATAATTAATAGAAAATTATATTTAATTGTTTAAAAAGGTAAGATAATATATAATTTTGATAATATAGTGTTCAGCTTATTGGTTGATTATCAAAGCATTTTGTTAGGGTACATGGCATGGACTCCTTCATATGATTCTCTCAATCATTTTTTGACTGTTGAGTTTTCGGATAGAATGAAAATATGGTCTATTTCAACCCAAGGTCGATCTTCCACTTTAGAATTTGTCACTGAATATTATATACAGTACTCAGATAATGGGCAGGGTTGGAAAAATATTGAAGATTCAAATGGCGAAATTGAGGTTTGAGTTTTATCGTTGCCTTGAGTGTTTTGTGTTAAACTTTGTAGTAATGTAAATGTTTAGTTCACTAATTTTTCTTTTTATTTTTTTTTTTGTAATTGTTCGATTTTGCTCCTATAATTTAGATATATTTCTATTTGTTTTTGTAATTGCTTGGAACTATTAATGTATTTATTGACGCACAATTTATAGAAAATATGATACTGAGTATGAATTTGGCAACTTTTTGAATGAAACTTTTTTTTTTACAAAATTTAAAAATCCAAAGAATTGCTTTTATTTGAACTATCTTTTTTTTTTTTTTAGTCGTACATATGACATTTATATAGAAAAATTGATGTTGAGGTGTATCCTAAAAAACTGCATTTTGTCAAACAAAATAGAAGGGTGTCCACTGTATAAATATTTATTATAAAAAACTAGAGTAGTAGCTTTACTCCTATGCAGTTCAATCAATTTCATTTGATTATATAACAAAAATAATAGTTATATAAAAAAAAAATTATTAATTATTTATTAATTAATTAATTAATTTATGTTTTTATAAACATAAATAATAGTTTTTTACTTTTTTAATTCATTAAAAGTATTATGGACTTGAACCTATACACCCTACATTTTATTTTGTTTCCGTATTAGTTTTCTAACTACTTAATCAATTTTATTGATTACAATTGACAGTAGGTATTTTTTAACTAGTATTAAATAGAACTTAATTATCTAGTAATTAAATTATTGAACAATAGACTAACCTAAATAATTTTTTATAAGCTTTAAATAATTAACACTTATATTATTATTTAATAATTAGTAAAATACCAATTTGAAAATTAAACGTGTAGTTTTCAATGGATTTATTATACTTGAAATTAGAAAATTTCAAATTAAAAAAAAACCGGATGGGCCTCGCTCTGCTGTACAGTAAGGGGTGGAGTGAACCTCGCTTATAGGATAGGTCATTATTATAATGGATTTGTTAAATTTGAATGCAATGATAGATATCATTGTATACGAATAACGATTCTGAACGGAGTTTATATGTTTGTCTAGGATAAAATACATTGTTATTTATAAACATTGTAAAAAGTATATTTTATTTTGAAACGATAAATATATTTTTCAATTAGGATGGGTTGGCAGTTGCATACAGCGATATAGTTTGTCAGTCTAGAACATTCTACATTATATTATATTTTACATGTAATTTTATGTCAATATTCGCTGTTCAAACGCTTATAAAAAAAAATTGTGCCTATGGATTTTAATAATTTTTGAATGACATTAAGAAATACTTCTGTGGAATCTTCGATTAAATTTTGAAGTATTTTGTAGTAGCCAAATTTTTTTTATCACCGATTATAAAAATAAAATTTAGAAAAATCGAATATTTTAAATGCCTATAAGTGGCTTGAAAATCAATATAATATTTTGAAAAAAATATTGCATAAAAGAAATACCAATCTTAACAGCTGGTAGAAATTTCAAAAATCTGCGACTTATACTTTTTGAATTATAACTTATATTTAAAATCGTCTGAGAATAAATCGCTATTTTATGCAATTTCGTAAATATTTAAATTTCAAACAGTCATAAAATATTTTCCTCCAAGTTCGGTATAAATTTTTTTAAAGATTTTTGAAGAGTAGCTCATAGATAACCTAGTGTTAAAATTTTGAACCTTAAGTATGAACAAAAAAAATTTTATGAATTTTTATCTACAAAATAACTTGCAAATTATCGTGATTTTTACACATTTTATACAAATTTGAGCATTAAGGGCTTATAAAAAAAAATTGAGTTAACCGATCACCGATATTTTTTAGTTACGATAAGTTTAACTTATTATAAACCTAGTATAAAATTTTCAAGAGTTTTCGCTCAACCAATTAAATTTTATAGATGTTTAAAAACAATAATTTTACAAAAATCGAAAATTTAAATTGTCTATAAATAAGTCAAAATATGTCAAAATACTTTGAAATCTTAACCATGTATAGAGAACGTCAATATAAAGATTTGGTGAAAATTTCAAGTTGTTGCGGTTTTTCATTTTTGAGTTAGAGCATTTTAAAAAAAACCGATATCTTTGTCAGTCTAGAATATTATACATTATATTATATTTTACATGTAATTTTATGTCAATATTCGCTGTTCAAACGCTTATAAAAAAAAATTGTGCCTATGGATTTTAATAATTTTTGAATGACTTTAAGAACTACTTCTGTGGAATCTTCTATTAAATTTTCAAGTATTTTGTACGAGCCAAATTTTTTTTATCACCGATTATAAAAAAAAAATGTAAAAAAATCGAATATTTTAAATGCCTATAAGTGGCTTAAAAATCAATATAATATTTTGAAAAAAATATGACATAAAGGAAATACCAATCTTAACAGCTGGTAGAAATTTCAAAAATCTGCGACTTATACTTTTTGAATTATAAAAAATATTTAAAATCGTTTGAGAATAAATCGCTATTTTATGCAATTTCGTAAATATTTAAATTTCAAACAGTCATAAAATTTTTTCTTCTAATTCCGGTAGAAATTTTTTTAAAGATTTTTGAAGAGTAGCTTATAGATAACCTAGTGTTAAAATTTTGAACCTTAAGTATGAACAGAAAAAATTTTATGAATTTGTATCTACAAAATAACTTGCAAATTATCGTGATTTTTACATATTTCGTATAAATTGGAACTTTGAGCACTTATAAAAAAAAATTGTGACTTACGATTTTAGATTTTTTTTTATCAGTTAAGGAACAACTTATAAGAAACCTTGTATTAAATTTTCAAGATGTTCTGGGCAGCCAAAAAAATTTTATCGTTATTTAAAAAAAAAATATTTAAAAAAATTGAAAATTTCAATCGTCTATAAATAGCTTAATAAAAGTCAAAATACTTTGAAAATTTAATGGTGTATAGAGAACGCTAATCTAAACATTTGGTGAAAATTTCAAGTATTTACATCGATTAGTTTTTGAGTTATAGCAAAATAAAAAATTTGATTATGTCGAAAACTGGTTTTGCGTAAAAACTCCAGTTTTTCCCAAATTTTTTTATGGTTTTTCCCGTCGCATTTAAAAAATATTGGAAATTTTTTACTTTTGACCCCCCAAAGTACCAAATAGATTCACTTTCCTTTCAGAAAAGTTGCTACATAAGGCAATCGAAGCATTTTTACTGCCCCAAATCGTGTCGACAGACACAAAAAAAAAAAAAACACATCATTATAAAATCAATACATTCTTCACTCCGTTCAGAATCTAAAAACCTGAAAAATATTTTATTAATTTTTAATAATTATATAATTTAGATATAACTATAAAAGTCAAAATTTTTGTGTTATTTTATAGTCTATATATATTATTGTTTTTAAATAAAGCATTGCTAGATAAAATGTTTGAAAACTATTGATGTATAAAAATAAGTATAAGAAAGCTTTGTCTTATATTAAATTATTTTATAATTAACTTTTTTTTTTTTTACAAATTATAAACAATTAGTTTATTTTTTTCAATTTTTTGAAGTGATTATTAATATTTAAAATTCAGTTATGCAATTGCATTTTTTACATATTTAATGCTTATGCTTTGAGTGATTAGTATAAACTATAAATCCAAGTAGTGGTGTCATAGTTATAGTTAAATTGACACTTAGTTTAAAATATGGATGGGTAGTCTTGGTGGAAATAATAATTTTTGGATACTGTTATATTATATACTTAAGATATTGTAACTAATCCTTAATTATTAACTATAAAACTCTTTAAGTGCTATTAAGAGGACGCTACACAGAAAGTGAAACGTATACAATGGCCGAGAGAACGCGCTGTTAGATGTTTTCGTGCGGCGCAAGCACGCGATGTGCGTCGTTGACACGCCCATTACTCGTAATCGGCGACCGCGTACCGGTCCGTCAAAAGTTTATTAGGAAGTGTGGTTTATTTAATCATGAACAGACGTCGTTATAGATTCTTATCTATGATTCGATATGTACGGTATAGGTACGCGTCGTTATAAAATTCGTCCGCGTAAATGCTGCCACAAATATTGGAGCGTACCCACGAACTAATTATCAATTAAAACAACTGTTTGCGTAATTTTAAATACTAATATATTTATTCAAAGGTTAGGTGCTTACAGTCCATAACCATTTATATTAAAAAGTGATGAGCAATAGCAAGTGTAAAATCATTGTGAATAATTTTGTAAAAAAGTGTATATTTGTAATAATTTAAAGTTTTTACTATAAGTGTAGATACATTTTCTTGTTCCCGTATATCACTTTTCAACATTCTTGTTGGATAAAGTGGTTAAACTATCTCGGGTAATAAACAGTGAAAATAAAATAAATACATTTTTATTAGTATATAATACCAACCTAAATATTTATGTAATCAAACATAAACCAATTTAAAAATCGTTATTTCTATTAAGACGAAATTTTATACTATTATTTAATGACTAATTTTTATTTAAATTGCTTATGACATAGTTGTGTCATAACTCCCTATTACTTAGCGTTTTAAGTTTTTGAACAATCTTAGACCCTCAAAAAACTGAATCATAGACATCTTGTTAAGTCCTTATTCCAAAGGCGGAATTAAGGTGACCCTTGAATTAATATTAGCAACAATATCTTTCAGAAATATTGTTTCGGATCCGTATAGCATTACTGAAAATGTAAGTGTCCTGTGTAAGACAGTAATAAACTATAATAAAAATATAAATACACTGCAAATTAGATCAATAATAATTTTTATATTGTTCTATATCGAAAATTTAAATAGTCTATAAATAAGTCAAAATACTTTGAAAACTTAACCATGTATAGAAAAATCCAATATAAAGATTTAGTGAACATTTCAAGTGTTTACGGTTTTTCGTTTTTGAGTTAGAGCATTTAAAAAATATTTTGTCAAAACGTGAATTTGCGTGAAATTTCCCATTTTTTCGTAATTTTTTTATCGTTTTTTTCGACGCTTTTAAAAAGTACTATAAAAGTTTGATTTTTGACTTGCCAAAATACCATCTGCAATCACTTTCCTTTCAGAAAAGTTGCAGTTTGAAAAAATCGAAGAACTATTACTGCTCCAAATTTTGTACATAGACACAAAAATAAAAAAATAAAAAACAACACACATCATTGTAAAATCAATACATTCATCACTCCGTTCAGAATCTAAAATATAATATAAAATGGTTATCAATTGTACCTATACAATTTAAGTTATCTATTTACGATTAAATTTTCAAAATATTTTGACTTTTTTTAAGCTATTTAATATTTATAGACAATTTAAATTTTCGATTTTTCTATTTTTTTTTTTTTTTTTTAATGCCTATAAAAAAACTTTGGCACTCTAAAAAATATTTAAAATTTAATAGAATGTTTATTATAAGTTGTACTTATTGTAGTAAAAATTTCGTAGCAAATATTTGTTGATAAGCATTTGCGAAATAATGTTTACGAAATATGTTCAAAACGTGAAAATTTGAAAATAATTTTGAAGTTGAAAATTCATAAAATGTTTGTATTTTATTAGGTATAACTAAGATTGAAAACCCAATACAAGGTTATATATTCTAAAACAATTTACAAGATTTGCTGTTATTCAAAAAGTATGAGTCGTAGAAACTTGAAACTTTCACTAATAGTTGAGAAAAAAAAATTCATAAATTCATAAACAAATAATACATATCGCTGTAATGATGATTAACTCTTTTATTCCAAAATAAGAGATTAAATATTACTGACATATTATTATTGTTCTATTCAGTAACATTTATGCATCTTATTATATAAAATAAAACTAATTACACGCAATATATTTTTGATTTTTAAAACTTTAAAGTTTTTATTATATATCTATGCGATCAACAAATTTTTAACACATTTACAATATATGTATATATTATTACATATTATAAAGGACTGTCTTCGCTTTAAATATTTAGTTTAATTTTGGTTTATTCCTTGACGAATAACATAATCAATTGTATTCAATTTAAATTGGAAAATCAGTCTAGCCTCGAATTAATCGTAATTAATCAATTTCAGAAGACTTAATTTTTTATGCTAATAAATACAATTTTAAGCTCATGTGCAGCCGATTTGACTTTTTAATATTAACAAGACTTGAATACCTTTTAAGTTAAAAGGTATTAGGTCATAGTTAAAAGTTTTAACTATAGTCAGAAATAGAACATTTCAAAATAAAAGTAATTTCAAGTTCTAAGAAATTTTTTTTAACGCTTTACATTTTGAAATTTATGATTTTATTACTAAAAGTGAGCTTCCCAAGGCGTGTTCAAACATTGCAATAGCAATACGAATTTTTTTTATGTTTTCTTATAAGTGTTGAAAAACTTGAAACCTGTAAACGTAGTTTTAGCAGATTAAAACTTGTAAAAAACTTTATGCGTTTAACTATTATTTCAATAGAAAACCGACGAAATATCAGTTAACTACTGCCCTGTAGATTTATTAAAAAATATTTCAAAAAAACATAAGAACTTAGTATTGAAGTATATTATTTATTATAATTTTCTAGATTGTATGAATTATGTGTGATCTCATATTTTTTGAATATCAGAATAATAGCATATTATAATGGCGGCTAAAATCGTGTGAATAATATAAAAACAACTAATGATAATCTATAAGATCTAAGATTATCTGGCTGTATACCTGGCTTCTGGTTGTTTCTTCGAACTGTAATAATTATTATTTATATAATACAGTGAAACCTCTATTAATGGACACCTCTCAATAGTGGACCCTTCCCAATAGTGGACACTTCTAAATTCCCCGGCAAAAATGTATGCGTAATAGGTTTTCTCAATAGTGGACAACTCTCTATAGTGGACAATTTTTAATTCCCCGGGCTGTCCACTATATAGAGGTTTCACTGTATCACTGTTTACCGATAACGGCGATGCGTCGTCGTAGTACCGGTTACAATTGTTTCGGCAGTGGAGTGGGGGTTTTAGTTTACCAAACGAACGCTAGCAATGGGAACAGCGCACAAATCAATGACGAATATTTGTATTTACCATAAAACATTGTTAAAAACTGTTTTACGTGAACATAAAATACACTGGCTAAATTCATAATAAATTCATGAAATTTTCACCATGTATTGGGGAGAATTTTATCTGTGATGTAGTGTTTTTATTTTTTTCATATTTTGACTCAATGTAGTTTTATAAGCTTATTAAAAACATATGATATCATGCATATTTGAGCCTTTAATAACTCCTTTTCTAATTATTTTAATAAAAAAATAAAAACACTACGTCATAGAAATAGTTGTCTTCTATATTGTGTAAAAATTTTGAATCCCTAGGGTGATTATAGCTCTGATAAAACATGTTCACATGAACCTTGTTTTTGGTCTCAATATTTACGTGTGTGGCGTCCTCTTAACAGTATCAAAAACAAAACAAACCCAAGCGACATAACAATTCTCATAAAAAATAAACTGGATGAAGCCAAACTAACAAAAAACAAATCTCACTCATTTAGATCCCGGGACACACCGGCATTATAGGCAATGAAATTGCAAATAAATACGCCAAAATTGCGGCTTCAGACACTGACACAAACGCACTAGACCTCCTCCCTTAAGATGACTTCAAAAACACTACTAAATTAAACCAGATCAAGAGCACAATATTCAGATGGGAAAACCCTAACCTAAACTGAAAAGACAAAAAACAACCATAAATTGCCTAAGAATCGGACACACCAGGATAACTCATGGGTTCCTTATGTCAAACGACGAACCTCCCATCTGCGAAACTTGCAATACACGGTTCACAGTCAAACACATAATCACAGAATGTCATATGTACTAACAGGATCATACAAATCTCAACTTGACTAAATTACTAGACTAGAGGTGGTAAAGAATAGCAGTAGCAGTGCTATTTTATAGTAGCAGTAGCAGGCTGCTAATCAAAAACCAAAATAGCAGTGACTGCTATTTTAAATATCAATTACTTTTTGCATCGCCATACCTACAATGGTAAAAATATGATAAAATTATAATATGAAATAAACGTTATATTGATAGTCTGTAGTTTGCATGGGCGTCCCCAGACATTTTTCTAGGGGGGGGGGGAGGGCAAAATTAATTTAAAAAATAAATGAAAATTTTTTTATGCATTTTATTTATAGTAAATTATATTTTATTTCGTCATTATTACAAAAAATTATGAATTAAAACATTACAATTAGGTAGGTATATTACAATCAAAACATAAAAAAATATTATTAAACATCATTCTTTTTCATATAAATTTTAATCTCCGTGGACATTCTCTACCAAATTGTGTAAGTGCATTTTCAATAAATTTTTCTTTATTTGAATTTACTTTTTCTCTATGAACACTCAACATGCATATTCCATTCAGTCTATCATCACCCATCGTTGATCTTAACCATGTTTTAACACGCCTTAATGTACTAAAAGAACGTTCTGCTGTACAGTTTGTAGCCGGAAGAGACAAAAATATTTCCAATGCAACAGCTATATTTGGAAAAAACGTTCAGTTACAATTTAACAAATCGATAAAATCAATATCTTGGCAGTCCTTATTTTGCCAAAAACTGTACCACCTTTCCGCTTCAGCCTGTAGATTATCAATTTGATAGAAATCAGCAATTTTTTCAATGATTTCAAAATACATTTTTTTTCTCCAATTTTTTAAAAATGTTGGGGTGAAGAAATTGTAGTAAAAATGCATAATCATTTTTTTTTTCAAAACGTTCTTTTATAGATTGTAAAATTGAATCAATATATGGTATAGAAATTGAAACTCGGTAATAATCTTCACAACTCTCAGTCTCATAGTTCGCTCTTAGTGACTGTTTCTTTACCGTTCTTGGACGTGTAATGACAATATCTAAATCAATGGCGATTGATTTCGCTTCGTTAAATAATATTTAGAAAATGTTATCAGCGTCATTTCGATGATTATCGAACAATATTAGTAATGAATTAATATGCTCGCTGACTTAATATAGATCTACTGAGACGCCTTGTAACATATTTGTCACAGGTTCTAAAATAGCACTATATTTTGCCATAATAATCATAGAAATTAAGAATGATGAATTTGAGGCCACAGAATATAAGTAATGAGCTCATTGCCTTGTATTGGAATTTGAATGTACTTCATTATTTGATAATGATTTCAAACTTGTCATTATTGAAATAAAATGTTCTGAAAATACTCTTAAAGTACGGTTTCCCTGCAGCGTCTTGACGCCGCGTCCTGACGCCGCGTTTGCCCTGTTTTCTCTGTAGCGTCTGACGCCATAGATTTTATTATTTTATACCACTCTATTAGTTTGATTTTACAAAATTAAATCATAACCACTGCGACCGTTGTCTCATTCACACCCAGTTTTTATTTTTATAAGTTCTAATTTTCACATTTTTCACAATGAATAAAAATTTAATTTTGAACAATATTATAATAATAATATAATTTGTGAGTTATTACTTCGTGATGAAGAAGTGGAAAACGAATGAACTTAATTTCAAAAAAAAAGAAAACCATTTAATAATTTGTTTTCCACGAGGAACTCCGAAGGATTCTTTAAAAATTTGATTGGTGGTCATCTCATTAACGACGAAGAAAAATGTCGGGAATTTTTTCGTCTAAATCGTCAACAATTTTATTTTATTTTATCTTTGATTCAAGAAGAAATAATAAAAAACCTACATTACGTATACCTGAGCCAATATCTCCAGAGGAAAAACTAACTATAAATAATTAAGAATTATATTTTCAATACCTACTTGATCTTCCTACTTCATCTGATATATTTTTCCAAATAGTATCTCTAATAGTATTATCATTAATATTTTTATGGCTACTATCGAAAATACATTTGTTGTTTTGCACGAGATTAATTAAAGCCTCGTCCTCTGTGGAGGAAAATGAAAATTTTGACTTATTGACGCCAGGCGTCACAGCGCAACACTAGTCCGGACTAGTACTGACGCCTGACGCCGCGTCAAACGCGTGTAGAGAAAACTCACAAACAGTGTTGGGAAATATATAGATAAATGTATCTAGATAAGTTATCTAGATAAATTTATACTCGGTTATCTTTATCTTCATCTAGATAAAAATCTTGTTATCTATGAGTACCAATCTAGATAATTTATTTAAATAGAATAAAAATAAAATTTGAAAATTTAAAATGTTTTTATATTTTCATTTTTACATTTTTCTGTACATCTATATACCTATTACACAGATAATAACTGGCAAGATGACAATCTTCTTATGAAGTTTATTTTAAAAAAAAATTATTTTATATTTTGTTTATTAATATTTGAAATGAGTTGAAAAAATTATATTTATTTTAAAATGTTTTTAATTATGAATTTTTTACATAATATCTGTAGGCTGTAGTATCTTGAATATTTTCAAAATTAAACATGAAATTATCTCATATTTATCTAGATAAAAATGTACTTATTGTACCTAGATGAAATTTAGTATAACTATCTTTATCTGTATCTAGATAAGAATTAGTATAGTCATCTTTATCTTTATCTAGATAAATTATTAGTTATCTATTCCCAACACTGCTCACAAAATACATAATCTAGGGTCTCGGCGTCAGACGTCGCGTCCAGACGCTGCAGGGAAACCGTACCTTTATACTCTTATATTTAGACGACCAGCGTGTTTCACAAAATAGTGGTATATTAGGGATAAGTTTTCTCCTAAGCGTACTTTCACAGAAAAATCTTATAATATATTTTATAGTTCCAGTAATATTACGAATAATCATTATTTTATTTAAATCATTTATAACTAAATTTAACCTGTGATTAGAAAAATGAAAAAATAACGCTTTGGTATATTTATCACGAATTAATTTACTAACACCGCCTTCTTGTCCAGCCATTGTAGCACAACCATCATATCCTTGCCCATATAGTTTGTTTAAATTTAAATCACAGTCAGTCATAAATGATATAATGTTTGTAGCTACGGATTGAGCATTTAATTTTTCTAACGGAGTAAAACCTAAAAATTCTTCCCGAATTTTTGGCGGATTTGAGTGTTTGTCTAAAAATCGAATTCCTATTGATAATTGTTCTGTTCCAGAAATATCTGCAGTTTCGTCAGCAATAACAGAAAAAGCATTTGCAGCGTTAGCTAAATTAACTATATCATTTTGAATTCGAGGTGATGTATATTTGGCATTTCCCGCATTATCCGATACATGTTTTTGTAATAATTCATCACCTGATTCAATCTGGAAAAGTAAAAGATCATTAAATATGCCTGAATTTGAGTCGCACAAAACAAAATGCTTGAAATTATTGGTTTTAATTTTTGTCTATTATATTCTATTTGTTTTCGTAACCCTGAATTTGTCTGTTCAAGAATATTTAATTTGTTACCCTTCATAATATTTAAAAAATCATTTGCTCGTGCTGTTGACTAGAATGCCATTGTGAAGATAGATGTGTTCGACTACAAGCATGGAAATCTTTATATTTTGTAAATGGTTTTATTATAAACCCACCTTGTATACCTCTGTGAACATTTGGCTTAAATAATACACATACTCGACAAAAAGCTCCTTTTTTTTTTACGCCTCCAATAGCCGAATATAATAGCCATGTATTATTCTCTTCCAGCCATATGTGCCTAAATGGACGACCATTTTCCAATTTAAGATCATTTTTAAAATTATATGAAGTAGTTGGTACCCACGGATTACACAAAATATCGAACTTTAAAGCATCGTCAATTTTTACATTTGCCAAGTAGTGTCCTATATCATTTTTATAATAAGCCACTTCCTTATGTTCAACTTGGTCAGTAAAATTACCACCTTAACTCAAGTTAGTAATAGCAACTGTACTTGTGGAATTAGTCTCTATAGTCATACTTTTTGTTTTATCTAACGGTCCATTAATACTATCGTCTAATTTAGGTTTCTTAAAAAAGTTCCGTATATCCATAATTAATATTATAAAAAGATTTTACCTTGTCCGCTTGTCGAAATTTGTATATTTTGTTGCTGCGAGAACGTGATGACACTTGTTTCGATCGAAAGCTGCGTTGGAAGTAATGGGACTATGGGAGTACCCGCGCGCCGCGTATAATAATAATGATAGGTATATTATCATGTAAGTGACACGTTAATATACACAATGTAACAGCAAACAGCTAATAATTTATTGCCATGAGAGCACTCAAAAAATACGTTAAGATTAAATTGTCCGATTATTATTAATGATAGTTTTCATAGATAGCCGTCAGCCGTGCGTTGACATAATATGTTATGGAAACTTAGTAGACCTATTTTTAGAAACTAATTTGGAATTTGAAATTTTAACAATTGCTGTGGAAATAACATTATTCCAGGGGGGGTAAGTGCCCCGTCTTTCCCCTCCCTGGGGACGCCCATGGTAGTTTGATTAGCAGTCAATGGCCACTGCTATTTTCACTGCTATATTTTTAGAGTAATAATTACTATTATCAGTTAAAATAATAGACCAGATGGAGTACCTGTAGAGGCGTGGAAAATGTTAGGGGATGTAAGCATTGGGTGGTTGAAAAATCTTTTTAATAAGGTACTGATAGAGGGGAAAATGCCAGAAGATTGGAAAAAGAGTTTTATTGTACCAATAATTAAAGGAAAAGGAGACATACAAGAATGTGGGAACTATAGAGGAATAAAGCTCATGGGTCATAGTATGAAGATCTGGGAAAAGAGTATAGAGAAGAGGATAAGAAGTGAGACGTCGATATCAGAAAACCAGTTTGGTTTTATGCCAGGAAAATCGACAATTGAGCCATTATTTTGTGTTAGGCAATTAGTAGAGAAGTACAGAGAAAAGAATAAAAAACTATGCATGGTGTTTGTAGATTTAGAAAAGGCGTATGACAGGGTGCCAAGGGAAGTTTTAAGGTGGGCATTAATGAGGAAAAATGTCCCAAAAATGTATGTAAATTTCATTCAGGATATGTATTAAGGGTCGAGTTCTAGTGTCAAGAGTCGGTGTGGAGTATCAGAAGGTTTCAGTATAGGAATAGGTGTGCACCAGGGGTCAGCTCAAAGCCCCTACCTGTTCTCAGTGGTAATGGATGAGGTTTCAAAGGAGATACAGGGTGAGATACCATGGTGTATGATGTTTGCGAATGATATAGTTCTGGTAGGAGAAAACCTGGAAGTTGTCAATAATAGGGTAAATGAGTGGAGGTTAGCCCTCGAAGAAAAGGGATTAAGAATTAGTAGAAATAAAACTGAGTATATAGAGTATGATTTTGGACAAAGAGACCAAGAAGTTGAAGGAATGAGGAGACTACTGACAATAGATAGTGATGTGATAGGTGAAGTTGAGAGCTTTAAATATTTAGGATCTTTTGTTCAAAAGAACGGGGGCTTTGACATGGATGTAAAACATAGGATTAAGTGCGGGTGGATGAAATGGAGAGAAGCATCGGGCGTGTTATGCGATAAGAGAATTCCAATGAGGCTGAAAGGTAAATTTTATAAAAGTGTAGTGAGACCAACCATGCTGTATGGTTCAGAGTGTTGGGCGGTTAACAGGAGAATAAAACAAAGTATAAGTGTCGCGGAAATGAGAATGCTTAGATGGTTGAGTGGAGTGACAAGAGAAGATAGAATAAGGAATGAATACGTGAGAGGTAGTGTTGGTGTAGCGCCAATTGTGGACAAGATGAGAGAAAATAGGCTGAGATGGTTTGGACATGTGATGAGGCGAGAGGAAACGAATGCAGTAAGAGTGGTTATGAAGATGGACGTTAAAGGGAAAAGAGGAAGAGGAAGACCAAAAAAGAGATGGTTGGAGACTTTGGAGAATGACATGAGGGCCTGTCGGTGTGTGCAGAGGAGATGTGATTGACCGAGTAAAATGGAGGTGTAGGACAAGGGTGGCCGACCCCAAATATTTGGGAGGAAGGCGAGGCAAAAGAAGAAGAAGATCAGTTAAAATAATAGCTGTTATCTCGAAGAAAACAGCTAGTTTACATGACTAGCAAAATAGCAAAAGCTGCTCTTTTTCACTGCTATTTTCAAATAGCAATAGCAGTTGCTAACAAAAATAATAGCATTTTACCACCACTAGACTAGACTAAATGACTAGAAACACTAGATCAAATTTTCAGACCAAACCCCGATCAAAATACGAAATTTATTACCTTCTTAAAACTAACCAACCTTATAGATAAAATATAATTATAATTGTAACTGTTAAGATAATGTAAGATAACGTATAAATCACAAAATATGTAAAAATTGTAATTAGTATCAAATTATGGCCTCTGCTGCCGGGTTATTTATAAAGATCGATAAGAAAAAAAAACTATTAAATATTCTATATTTATATATAGTATACAATACAGTCTACTCAGTTTAACCCAGCTTGTTTTTAGACTAAAATCAAAATATAATATTGATTTAACAAATAATTTTTCTGTAATCAAACTTTTGAATGATTCATCTGTCACAATTCTCAGATATTCACATATATGATTGAAATTTGATCTTGAAGGGTACAATAAGAAAGTTTTAAGACTAACAAAATTATATTATTTTATGTAACTTAATGTAAATATAATATATAATTATTCTGAGTAATAATAAATATTGGAAAATTTGACTAAGTCAATTTTTTTTGTTATTTTTTTTTTTAGATTTAGTACCTATATAAACGTTTATTCGTTAAACTATTTGGATATCTCATTCTGAGTTAAAAAGCTTATAATTTGTATACAAGCATATAAAGTTCCTAAGCCAGCTTTTGTATTTTTAGTATATAAAAGCTGAATATTTTTGATACTTATAATAATGGTAAAATTTATAAATGTATATATTACTGAGTTTGGTTTTTGGGTTAGTAAATATTAAAAATAATTGTGCATAACTTAAAATAAAAACCCAAGTATTCTTCACCAATATTTAAAAAGTGACATAATTAGAAAACTGGAATTTCCCAATTAACTCGCTTAAATAAATATAATGTTTTGTTACTTGATTAATTGATCTTTATTTAGTTTTGCTAAATTAATCTTTTCTTTCCTATTGTTATTTATGTTTCTTTTTTTTATTAATTTGCTATTTTTATTTACATAAAAAGTTGTTTTATATTCATAGAAAAATTATACCTAATAGACTTATGACAATTTTACACCATAAAATTATAATTATCCAATGTTTATCATAACTGGAGGCAAATTAAAAGATATGTTTGCAAATATTTTTATTTCTATAATTTACTTAAATAATACATTTAATTATTGAAGCAGTGGAAATCTATATATTTCATAAAATTTAAAATTAAAAGTGGAGACTATCAAACTTTGATCCTCAAATGTTTTAGGAAAACGTTTTATATATATTTATAAATATAACATTAGTCAATGTAAAAACATTTTTAATAATTTTTACTAAAAATTATTTGAATTACAGTGAAACCTCCCTTAACGGACACCTCCAAATAGCGGACGTTTTTATGGGAACGGGGACATTTTCACCACTTATATAGGAAAACCCCTAAATACCGGACACTATATTTAACGGACACTTTTATGGCAATTTAATTTTTGATATTGATAATTTTTATCGTAAATATAGAATAATAATGCAGAATATCTAATCTAATGATACTACGAGTACAATACATTATATTATACTATGTATAATAATTGTAATTATATATAATTATTATAGTTTATCTTATCAGTCCATTATCGCGTCAATGAAACATTTTTATAGTTTATATTCTGTGATGTTATCCTACTCGTACATTTTTAGTACTTATTTAGTTGTATTTGTGATGACAATACATACGGACGTATTTATAAACGTAATGTAGTACGCAATGGCTAGTAAATGTAAAAGATTAAGTCTAAAAGAAAAAAAATGAGATTCTTGAATTTTGAGTGTTTAATATGCTATTTAATTACGCACAATAATTTTTACATATATAATATCAATTTTAAATAATAATATGTACAACTAATATTTATTTATTATTAAAATAATACAAATACAAAACAAACCTATATCATTATATTACATATGTACATATTATATAAATGTTGAATATTATATTATGTAGTTATTATTTCTCCGAATTATTTACGAATATTTTTTCCCCTCTGAATAGCGGACACCTCTAAATAACAGACAAAATTACGGCGACCGAGTGTCCGGTATTTAATGGTTTCACTGTATTAATAATAATTTTGTATAAATTATATTAGCAACAAACCAAGTATTACTGTATTGTTAATACTTGCATATTTTATTTTAGTTATTCAGAGGTAATATTAATGGAGATGATCCTGCAAGAAATATATTTGAAGTTCCCATCATAGCACAATGGATTAGAATTAATCCAACTAGATGGAGGGACAGAATTTCATTAAGATTAGAGCTTTATGGATGTGCATATTGTAACTACATTTTTTATAAAAAAAATTAAATAAAAACCATAATATAGTTATTAAAATAATATTAATTTTTATTTCAGCTTCAGATAGTCTTTATTTCAATGGTACTTCGTTAATACGTTGGAATTTAAGAGATACTCCAGTATCTGCTCATAGAGAATCAATTAGATTTAGATTCAAAACTAATGTGGCTGATGGAGTTTTATTATATGGTATTGGATCACAAGGAGATTATGTAGCTTTACAGCTTAAAGATAATCGGCTTCTATTAAATATTAATTTAGGTATGCATTTAGTTATATAAAATACATTATTATTTTAACACTACAATTATAATTTTTAGGTTCGCAAATTATGACCAGTTTGTCAGTTGGAAGTTTATTAGACGATAACATTTGGCATGAAGTTATTATAATGAGAAATAGACTTGATGTTGTATTTTCTGTTGATCGCGTTACAATCCAAGGTCGAATTAATGGTGAATTTGAAAGACTGGATCTAAATCGTGAAGTACATAAATCAAATATTTGAAAATAGTAATTAATAATATTAATTTAATATATGATAATTTCTTATAGATATATATAGGCGGAGTGCCACATTTAAATGAAGGTCTATTTATTAATAAAAACTTCACTGGCTGTATTGAAAACTTGATTATGAATTCAACAAATATAATTTATTTAGTAAAAGAAGTATACAACTCTGGTGACACTTGGTTGATGCAAAAATATCAAAAAATAAATACATTATATACTTGTTTGGTATGGCTTACAGTTTCAGAATTGAATATTAATTAAGTTCTTAAGTATTATTAAATATAAACATAATTAATTAAAAATAATATTTATACAATTAAATACAAAATATAAAAATTAAAAATCAAAAATCTTATTAGGAATAATTTGCAGAGTTTTTTCTTTATAACCAACATTGATTTTTTAAATTAAAACCTGTCATAACTAATATTCAAATTTCAAAATACTCTTTATTTATATTTATTTTTACTTAATTTGTTTAATTTTTGTTTTTATACAATATAATTTATTTTTATTAGGAATCTCCCATTATTCCTGTTACATTTTTAACTCGGTCATCTTATGCAAGACTTAATAGTTATGAAGGAACAAAAAAAATTAATATATCATTATCATTTCGGACTTATGAAGCAAGAGGATTATTGGCCCATCACAGGTTTTTATCAAATGGATATGTTAAGGTAATTTTTTTAAAGAATTGTTATTCTTATAATTGTTTTTGTCTTATATTTATTTAAAAATTTTGTTAAATTTAATTATTTACTTGGTTACAGTTATATTTGGAAAATGAACGCATCAAAGTAGAGTTAATGACCAAAGATGATACCCGAGTAGTTTTAGACAATTATGAGGAAAGTTTTAATGATGGAAAATGGCATAGTGTTGTTTTAATTCTTAAAACTGATTTTCTAGAGCTAAATGTTGATAATAGACCCATGCAAACGATAAGAAAATTAGAATTCATGGTTGGAACAAATTATTTTATTGCAGGTCTGATTACTTATTTTTGAATACATTTAAACTTGAAATTAATATCCAAAGACATTTTATTGTAGGAGGAATTTATGGTACAGCAGGATTTATTGGATGTATGCGTTTAATTACAGTTGATGGAAATTATATGTTACCAACTGATTGGAAGCTAGGAGTAAATATTAATGACTTGATAAATTATAAATAACAATAGTTTATAATCAAAATTAAAATTTTAGGAAAGTTATTGTTGCGAAAAAGAAATATTATTTGATGCTTGTCAAATGATTGATCGTTGCAATCCAAACCCTTGTAAACATTCTGGAACTTGCAAACAAAATTCTGATGAATTTTTTTGCGACTGTGCCAGTACTGGATATAGTGGTGCTGTATGTCAAACACGTAAGAAATTAAAGTTAAATAAATAATTGAAGTGTATTTCTTATAGTTAATTTATAATGTTTAGCATTAAACCCATTGTCTTGCCTTGCTTATAAAAATGTTAATCCAGTTGGACAAAGCTCTGATATAAAAATAGATGTAGATGGAAGTGGTCCATTAAAGCCATTTCCAGTTACTTGCCAATATTATGGTAAATATATTATTTAAATTTTATTTATATAATATTACATATAATTCATAAACATTTAAGCTGATGGAAGAATAGTAACTACAGTTAGACATACGAATGAGGGTGACTCTACTGTAGATGGTTATCAAGAACCTGGAAGTTTTAAACAAGACTTCATTTATGATGCAAATCTATTTCAAATAGAAGCACTTATTAATCGCTCCCATTCATGTTGGCAGTCAATAAATTACGCTTGCAAACAATCTAGATTATTTAATTCTCCAGGTATTAAATTAATGAAAAAAAAAAAAAAAAAAATCTTTGTATAAAATATTAATATATTATTACAATCTAAAGCAAACGGATTAGATTTTCGACCATTTGGATGGTGGGTGTCAAGACATAATCAAAAAATGGACTACTGGGGTGGTTCAATTCCAGGGTCATATAAATGTCAGTGTGGTGTTATTGGTGATTGTAAAGATCCTACTAAATGGTGCAATTGTGATTCAGGTAAGGAATGATATCAAAGTTTTTGATCAATAAATGTACTTATTTAATAATTGTTTTAATTTTAATCATGCTAATATTTTCATAGGTTTTGATAGTTGGCTATCAGATGGTGGTGATATCAGAGAAAAAGAACACCTGCCTATTAAACAAGTTAGATTTGGAGACACGGGTACTCCATTGGATGAAAAAGAAGGACGATTTAAAGTTGGTCCATTAATGTGTGAAGGAGATGGTAAGTACTATGTTCATATTTTAATACTTATTAGTTACTTATTATTTACTTATTTTAATAAGACAACTTGAAATACTATTTTAAAATTAAAATTTGTATTTTTTAGATTTATTCAACAATGTTGTTACATTCCGCAAACTTGACTCACAAATTCGTTTACCAACCTATGATTTTGGTCAAAATGGTGATATTTATTTTGAGTTTAAAACCACTATTGAAAATGCTATTATTTTTGAAAGTCATGGGCCTAAAGATTATATTAAATTATCACTTATAAGTAAGAAAATAACATTTATATATATATATATATGTATATTAATATAATAAAGTACACATTTTAATTTTCCTTTTAGGTGGTCATTCTTTACAATTTAGTTACCAAGCTGGTAGTGGACCATTAAGTGTTCGAGTGGAAACCTCAGACAAACTTAATGATGATATATGGCATTCTGTTGTTATAGAAAGAAATAGGTTTGTTTATCATCTAAACTAAATACATATTATTCATACTTAATTTTTTTTTAAATAAAATATATTTATGTACAGAAAAGAAAGTAGAATCATAGTAAATGGGGCTTTAAAACAATCAGTAAAAGAACCTCCAGGTCCAGCCCGAGCAATACATTTAACATCTGAATTAGTTATTGGTATATTGTTAATAACAATTTTTATATTACCTTAGTCAAGTTCTTTAAAAACATTTATTATTTCAGGAGCATCATCTGATGAACAAAATGGTTTCATTGGTTGTATGAGAGCATTCATGTTAAATGGAAAACTAGTAGATTTAAAATCATATGCTGAAAAAGGGTTGTATGGTATTTCTCCTGGATGTATTGGTAAATGTGATAGCAGTCCATGTCTTAATAATGGAACATGTTTTGAAAAATATGATGGTTATACTTGTGACTGTCGATGGACTGCGTTCAAAGGACCAATATGTGCTGATGGTAATTCAAATTTTTAAACCAATTTTTTAAGAATTATAAAATATAGCTGATTATAAATTATAATGTACTAATTTTTTGTGTTCTGATGATTTTTTATTACAAATATATTATTTTTAGAAATTGGTGTAAATCTTAAAGCCAATTCTATGATAAGATATGATTTTGAAGGAATATGGAGGTCAACTATATCAGAAAACATTAGAGTAGGTTTTACTACTACTAATCCTAAAGGGTTTTTATTAGGACTGTTTTCAAATATCTCAAAAGAGTATATGACAATTATGGTATCAAATAGCGGTTAGTATTGTATTATATTACAATAATTTATTAAAATCAAAATTATTTTGTATTATTTGCAGGTCACTTACGAGTGGTTTTTGATTTCGGATTTGAACGTCAAGAATTAATCTTTCCAGATCAGCATTTTGGTCTTGGACAATACCATGATTTGAGAATTAGAAGAAAAAATTCTGGTTCTACTCTTATCATGCAGGTAGTGTAAAATAATAAAATATAATTAAAATAATATATTGATAATATTAATTTTTGATTTTTAAAAGGTTGATGGGTCAGATCCTAAAGAATTCCATTTTAATATTAAAGAATCAACTGATGCACAATTTAACAATATTCAATATATGTATATTGGACGTAATACATCTATGACTGAAGGTTTTGTTGGTTGTATATCACGTGTAGAGTTTGATGATATTTATCCTTTAAAATTGTTATTCCAACAAGATGGCCCTCCAAATATCAGTGGCATGAATAGTAAGTTTTTTAAGTATAATATGTAATAAACTTATACTATATACTTTATCATAATTAAACTTTTTTTTCTTCTCATTTTTACAATCTGTAATAAATTTTACAATAAGTAAAATCGATAATATTTATTTATTATATAGTATGATTAACTTGGGCTAGGAAGTTTTCCGGTGAAAAAACCAAACATCCAGAAATTTTTTTTAACTTCAGCTATGTGTGTGTTAAATTAAAAATATAATAAAGTTAATTGTTAGTAGTTGATAATGACATAACAAAATTTGTATATTGATTTATTTTTATTAATTAATCAATTAAAATATTCTAGCTACTATTAAAGAAGATTTTTGTGGTGTTGAACCTGTTACACATCCACCACCAATAATAGAAACAAGGCCACCTCCTATTTTAGATGAAGATAAAGTTAGGGCTGCATATCATGAAACAAACTCCGCATTAATTGGTGGTAAATATTCATATATTTTAATTTTTTCTCTTCATATTTATATATATATATATAAATTTAACTTTTTTTCTAGGAGTTTTTTCCATCATTTTGATAGCAATTCTCATAATTGCATTTTTCGTTGGTCGATATGTAGCTCGTCATAAAGGTGACTATATTACTCAAGAAGATCGTGGAGCTGATATAGCATTGGATCCAGATGATGCGGTCATTCATTCAACTACTGGACACCAAGTACAGAAAAAACGAGAATGGTTCATATAATTTATTAATCATATTTTCTTTTAGAATTTATTATTATTATTAAATCGAACAAAATTCTCTACATTATAATTGCTTTTATAATTAAAAATGATTTTTATTCAACTTTTTTTAATTCTTAAACATTTTTAAGATCTTATTCTTATCTAAATATTTTTATTTTATATTTTATTTGGACCTATTTTTTTTTTAATATTCATTTTAAAAATATATCAAATATACAAGCTAGTTTATCTATGTGCAATTTTTTTCTTGTGAATATTTACTAACCAATTGTAATTACACTTTAGCTATTTTATAGGGTGAATTTAAATTTACATTTTAATAAATGCAAATATGAATAATTACATTTTCAATAATTGTTTCTTATATAAGTATACATATACATATTTTTTAAATTTAATATTAAATAATTAATTATTGTTATACTATAGAAGAAGTATTTTACCAATAGTATTACCAATAACTTTAATTTTAAAAATTGTTTGAATCTCGTTTTTTTTTTAATTTTATTATATATATATATATTTTTATTTTTTTTTTTTTTGCTTAGTAACATACTGACTGCCGTAATATAAATTATTAATTAAGCAAAAAGCTTTTATATAAGCAGTTAAATATTAAGATGATTTAACTGTAATGTTTAAAATTTTTGTTAATTTCTAATGCAACATTTTTTTTAGAACTATATTCTATTATTGAACATTTATAATTTTTATTTGTAAAGATTGCAAATGACTGATTTTTAATTAAATTACTCTCACCTTTAATATTTAATCTCTTTTAAGGTATACTCAAACTTAATTAAATATTATTTACAATCCGTCCATGTTATAGTATTAAAATGTATAATTTTTGTGAAATGTGATATGTTATTGAAATGTTAACAAATAATACTTATATTATTGTAATTTGCACATTTGTACTTTATGAATTGTTTATCCTATGAATTTACTTTAATGCAATTATTCACTAACATATGTCGTATCTTAATTTAGTACATAAGAATTTTGTCATGTATGTAGCTAAAAAAATTTAATTTTATCGACTATTATATAAATTATTTTGTATTTATGAAAAATAGTTTTTTTTAGTATATTTTGTAATTTTTTTTTTTTTTTTTACAGAAATACAAGTTTTGTAATAAATGTTTGGTGTTCTTATTTTATAGCAACACATTAAGTTAATTAAAAATATTTATGCATTTATATTAAAATCAAATTTTTGATAGAGTTGGACGAATGCTGATTTTTTGATGTCAAGTAAAATCAAAAATTCAAGTATTTGAGAAAAAATCATGATTACCAAACTGTATATGTTTTTTTTTTTTTTTTTATTAGAAACTAACTTTAAACAATTAAGTTCAACAATTACAAAAATACTATAAAAATATACATCAGGTTTCGCAATTACAGCTAAGTAATTAATTAATGATACAATTCACATAGTATCAGTGTACATAGTGCTATGCAGTATTCTATAATTGGTTGCTCAATATATTTATTATATTTAATACTTCATGTAAAATAAAAATTAAAACAATAAATTGATTTTTTCCTATTAACAGTATTTAATAATTAAACTAGTAAAGAAAAAAAATATATTTGTATTTATACAGTTGATAACATCATTTACCTATTGCTTGAGGCACATTCTTATTAGCTTGATACTCAATTTCGATTTTAAGTGTATCAAAAATAACATAATTTTCAATGATGGCTTTACAATATTTAAAACTGTAAACCCAACGCGTATCGCAAATTTTTATCACAGAACTTTTTTTCAAACCTTATTTAGTTTGTACTTCACATAATTTAATATTGTTAGTAGACTGTGCAAAATGAACATATATTGCTTTAAGGGCATAAATACTTTATGAGCCTCCTAAATCAAAATTTAAATACATAATATTATACCTTTTGTTAATATATTTAGTAAAAAAATATTAATTTTGTATCTTAATTGGTGTACATACATCCACAACAACTAAATTTAAAGGGTGTGCCATACAATGAATGTAAATGGCAGTTGGATGGTGCTCTTTTATTTTAGTTTGTACACCATTAAAGTGACCAAACATTACACTGGCTAAGTTTTACTAAGTTTTAATAAATATTAATATTGAATGTAAGACTATATTATTATAATTACTTTCATCACACATCAGAACAAAAAATCCAACAGAAGAAACTTCATTTACAATAAGTTAATTAACTACATCAGCACATAATTGAATAATTTCATTCTGGATTTACCAACTGGTATAATTAACATGTCAGTTATACATATTTTAAAATCCAGGCACTGATTTCACATATATGTTGCATAACTCTTTGAAATTACCATAAATAAATAATTTATTTTTAAATAGTTAAATAATAAGTAAATATAAAGTTAAAACCATGAAAACAAAATTAATCCTATACTGTAAACTAATGTCTATTTTGCTAAACTCAAAATTGAATTCTATATTTGTATTTAATTGTATTTAGTAAAATGTTAATATAATACTATTATAAAGACTTCCCTAGTCAATCTAACTCACAAATTGAGCATTTAGAAGTATTGAATTAAGTTTTGTATTGTATTTTATGTATTGTATGTATTTTATACCAGTTATTAAATCCTATTGATATTCAAGTATCCTTCATATTTTAATTACCAAACATCCAACAAGCATAACAAAATGTTGCTTCGCACATATTACTGTATAACCAAATCATAATAAAGGCACTTAAGATGACAAGCATAATTTGTTGATGGTAGAATCAGCTAAAGAATTAGCATGCTCATTGCTCATTACGCCTATATGACCAAATCTAAGTTACTTTTCAGAAGGGCAAAATAAAAAAAATTCTCAAATTTAAGCTAAATAAAGGTTAGGTTATTTCAACATATAAATATTAATATGCTATTATATTATGCTATATTTTATACAATTAATATTTTTATGGTATACAGTGAAGTATTTATGGGGGGGGGTTGGGGGTTTCCCCCCAAGAATTATTGAATGCGTCTGGAGACCTTAAATTTTAAATATTTCAATAATAAAATAATAATTATAGTAGGATTAATTTGTAAATTACAATAAAAAAGAAAAAAAGAACCAGATGGGCCTCGCTCTGCTGTACAGTTGGGGGGGGGAGTGCACCTCGTTTATAGGATAGATCATTATTACAATGGATTTGTTAAATTTGAATGCAATGATAGATATCATTGTATACGAATAACGATTCTGAACGGAGTTAATATGTTGTCTAGGATATAATACATTGTTATTTATAAATATTGTAAATATTGTATCACCGTTTATAAAAATAAAATGTAAAAAAAAATTACGACTTATACTTTTTGAGTTATAACAAATATTTAAATCGTTTGAGAATAAATCGCTATGTTGACAAATCTTATCTGTAGATAGTACATGACAATAGACAAAATCTAGTTATACACCGTACCATATACAGGTATACCTATCATACGTATCCAATTTCGTATTAGATAATATTATTATAGATGTTTAATATATTATATGATTATATTTTGTACCTATTTAATTTAGTTGTTAGTTTATCTTCAACAAAATATGTAACATGTATGTAACCTATGGAGATAGATGTGATTAACCGAGTGAAGTGGAGGTGTAGGACAAGGGTGGCCGACCCCAAATAGTTGGGCGGTAGGCGAGGCAGAAGAAGAAGTATGTAACCTATAGGCTATGTACCTATGTATCTATATAAATTATAAATACATATGTGATAAAAGACTGAGTCAAATACAATTACATTTCAGGAGACATTTTCCCGTTAGCCAACTGTATATAATGTGAAGTGAAAGACAGGAGGTCTCCACATTCAAAACATGTAGTATTTTAGTGCAATTTATGATTGTGCACCTATATTCTAGTGGTTATTAACATGACCACGGTTTATGGTTTCATTTACACTTATCGACATAGATATTATAAGAATAATATATATATATATATATATAATATTCTTATAATATCTATGCTTATGGACCATCATTATCACCACGTGAAGGTGAAATTTAATTCATCTCTGTATAGCTATGTAGTCGCTACTCAGTTGTAGTAATTACATTGATTATAAATAGTGCTTAAAATCAATGGTAATGGACATTGAATATATTTTTATTTTTATAGTTATCATTGGGGGGAATAGCCATCTTTCGGACTTTTGTTCTGATCAATTTGAATTTATATAACGAACTTTTTAGTTCCGAATTTAATTCTCAAAAACGAAACGAAACTTTTCTTCGCGTTATCATTTGTGTATGTATTTATTCCGTTGGTGAAATAAAGAAGAGAAATATCAAATTTTCAAACGCATAATACGCTAAGTAAATGTGTATTAAGTATGTATAATAATTATGTATTAAATTTTTGTTATCAATGTATACTTAATCGATCTGTGTTTAATTTATAGACCTAAGTACTTATTGTTAAGTTATTATCAAAATATTTGAATTCTTATTTTAAAAAACCTTAGTTTATCTTAGATTTTATTATTTTAAATTTTTATTACAAACCTTACATAAACTTAATATAACTTTTTTTTTTACTTTCTAAAGCTTATAAATATAAGTATTTAGTGATTGTAAATTTTCATCTATATTAAGTTACTATAATTGTGAATAAATAATTCATATTATGTAAACAACTATTAGAAGAACTAATGTTCTATGTAATAATTTTTTTTTAAATGTAAATGCTGTAATTTTTATAGATAAAGTCTTAATTAAAAAATTAAAAATATGAATTCTAAAAGTAACTCTTTCAATAAATTCAGTCATATTGATGATCCTCGTTTTCGAATAACTCCAGTGCAACAAATGGCTGCAGCTTGCACAGGAGCTTTAATAACTTCATTTCTTGGTTAGTTATTTATATATACATAAATTAAAATGTTATAATTTTAACTAATGTTATGATATCTTTTTAGTTACGCCTTTAGATGTCATAAAAGTACGCATGCAAGCCCAAAGCAGAATAACCGGAAAACATAAATGTTTCTTTTATTCTAATGGCTTGATGGATCATATTTGTCCATGTAATGATATAAGGAAAAATTCTTCCAATGGTCCTTATTACAGAAATATTCAGTGGTTTGATAGACCTACTCAATTTAATGGAACACTTGTAATGTTATTTTAATTAATTAAATTAATGTACTACAGGAAATAATAATTAATTTTTTAGGATGCCTTTAAAAAAATTAGCAGAAATGAAGGCATATTATCATTATGGAGTGGCTTGAGTCCAACATTAGTTCTTGCATTGCCTGCCACAGTTATTTATTTTGTATCTTATGAACAAATACGTTGTTACCTTCAAGATTTAACAGAATCCCATTCGAATAAAAATCATTCATTATGGATCTCAGGTGTATCAGGATGTATTGCTCGTTTTGGAGCGGCTACATCAGTTAGCCCTTTAGAACTTATACGCACTAAAATGCAATCAAAAAAACTTAGTTATTTAGAAGCACATCAAGCGTTAAAAAGTTTGTTAGATTATCATGGCTATAAGGGTCTTTGGAAAGGTCTTGGTTCTACCTTGCTTAGAGATGTCCCCTTTTCTGGTAAGCTAGCTATTTTATATTGTTTAATTTCATAATTTTAATTTTTTTAATAATCATATTTTTAATTTATTGATAATAGTTTTGATATTAAATGACAACATTTGTAATAGATATAATTTATAATCTAACAATCTGAAATAACACTATCCACTTGTTATGATGTAATATTATGGTAATAATTTTGAATGGATAAAATTTTTTAATTATATTGTTAATGAGCTATTTTCATTCCTTAATTACTTACTTGATGATTAGACAAATAGCAAATTTCTGACTTCCTTTGGTTGCAACATTTTATAACTTCAATATTAATTTAATATTTTTTTTTTTATTATAAGAAGTCTAGTTAGATACAGTAATTAATATTAAATTTGATTTGTTGTACAAATGGCATTTTACTAAAGATTTATAATAATTTTAAAGAATCAACTAATTATATTATTTTCATGATATATTATGATATATATCATATTATATATGTATATATATAAATAATCAAATTTATTTTATGTACCATTTGGTTGTTATTAATTTTCACAATAAAAGTATTTAACTATTTAGTGAGAAGATGCAAAGTATTTTTATTTGAAAACAATTTCTCGGAAAATATTTATAATAAAAAATATTTAAATTATTTTAAAGCAAATATTTTATTTATGTACCTTTTAGTACATTATTATTAAATAATATAGCTTAAAGTATCATTAGAAATAAGTTGTTTATTACTAATTTTGACTATAAGCCATTTTCTTGTCACATAAAAATAAACAGAAAACTCAATTAATGTGATACATAAAACTATTACTATTTATTAAATATAATTTTTTCAGGTATATATTGGGTAACATATGAACATATTAAAAAAATATCTGGTCAGTCAACTACTTTTATGTACAATTTTATGGCTGGAAGTATAGCTGGAACGGTAATACATTTAATTTAATTAGTCTTCTTCTTCTTCTACTTCGCCTTCATTTAATTTAATTAGTATTATGTTGATTATTAATAATTACTAAAGTGTTAGTCATATTGCCCTTTAATTTTTATATTTTTGTTAAGTATAACTTCCATTTTATAAATATATTTAATAAAAAAAAATAGTGCCAGCAGTAGAATCATTGGTGTCCTGAGCTAATAAACAAATATGTGCCTGTCTCCATATAATTGGTTGTCATTTTATTTTAAATTGTTATTTGATCCTTTTAATATCTTCTTTTTTTTTTTACATGTCTGAATCAGGATTGGGAGTGGCACTGAATTTAATCATTTCGCCCCCCCCCCCCCCCCATCCCATCATTTATTTATCAAAAGCGAATTTTACATATTAATATTTGCTTAACATTTAATAAGGGGCTCTATCCCCTCTACTTTGGTTTTCTACCCACAAAATAAGATTTATAATAATAATTATTGTCTGCTATTCCTGTTGGTTGTTTTGTCTTTCCCCTCGTCTTGTTGCTTCTTATTCTTCACGTGGTTGATGAACCCATCAATTTGATTCCACCATTCTCTCCTTTGGATCATCAGGTCTACGAAGTTCTCCGGTTTGATGTCTGTTCCAATCATTGTCTCCACGTTGTATCTCTCTCTATGCCAATGGTTGTATCCAAAGATGGTGTGCTCCGCGCCGTCGTGCTCGTCACAGTACCAGCATCCACTACTTGGTATCTTGCCATACTTATACCAGTATGCTGCGAAGCACCCATGGCCACTCAGAACCTGGATAAGGTTGTAATTTATCTCGCCATGTTTCTTCTTTCTCCATTTCTCAATATTTTTTTATTAGTTTAAAGGTCCATCTGCCTTTTGTTGACGTTTCCCATTTCAATTGCCATTGTTGTTCGAGCGTGTTCTCAGTTCCTCTTGGCTCTTCTCTGTTCTGGTTGTTGTCTTGTATTTTTTGCTTTCTGGATTCGTATTGTGCTTTCTTCTCTTGCACCATTATTTGATAGGTGGTATGTCCGCTATCACCAGAACAGCCTTTGTCGAGACTGTGCAGTATGCCATAGCCACTCTCAACGCTATTCTTCTTTGCACTTTAGCTATTTTTTTTTTGGTTTTTGTAGTCGTCTCGTTTGTCCAAATTGGGCTCCAAATAACAGCAGTGAATGAACTGCTAGTAATCTTCTCCTTCTCGGTTTAGAGGCACTGATGTTTGGTAGTATTCTTCCAAGATTGTTGACTATCCTGCTTGCTTTTAATATCTAAATTCTAAATAAATAGCCATTACGAATAGCAAGTAACAATAATAATAATTTATTATCAATTGACTAAATTGTTATATACTATCTTAATAAATAACAAAATGAATAGTATATTAGAAGTATATTCTAATATTTTTTTCAATTTTAACATTATATCATTGAGATATCCCTAGGTCGCCCATCTCTAACACTGGCCCTGTATATTAATAAATAATTAAATTTATTTGTTATAATTAAATTATGTATATTAATTTCTCTTTGATTTGAAAAAAAAGTATCATTTTTTAGTTTTTTATTAATTTGATAAAAAATATTTTTGTAATATTTTAGTTAGCTGCAGCATTAACAACACCATTTGATGTTGTTAAAACCATTCGACAAATTGAATTAACTGAAAAGGAAATTATGACTGGTTAGTTAATTAATTAATAATGCAATAATTTTATTATATGTTTGAATAAATGAAAGACTTAGTAGTTATTTTAGAACCTCCAGGGAAAGCTTCCAGTTGGACAGTGAAAGCAATTGTTGACATGTACCAAAAAAATGGATTGCGTGCCATTTTCAGTGGTTTAGTTCCTCGGGTTATCAAAATAGCACCTGCGTGTGCAATAATGGTATCCACATTTGAGTATGGAAAAACATTTTTTCAAAATAGAAATATGCAAGTGTATACAAATTTTAGAGACATCTCATAACTAAAATGAAATAGAAAATGTATAATATTAAGAAAAGTTGAGGAAAATTATTATTTTTTTAATTGTTTAATATAACTATTACTGTGGTAATTATTATCATGTATTTGATACTTTTTTTTATGTTCCTGTCTTACCCATCTCCTCACACCTTGAAGCAGTCCTAACCTTATCCATAAATGTACTCATTTTAATTTTTTCTCAATATTAGTTAACTGATTATAATGCCTTTAATTTGACTTATTAAACACATAATTAGAACATTCAGAGATTTTAACTAGGTATCTGTTTTTTTACTATTTACCGTGTACTTATAGGATTTGTTGTCTGTTTTTTTCTTCCTGGTCAATAAATAAAACTTAAATATTCTTCAAATAATAATTACAATTAAATTAAATTAAAATCTGAATTAATAATATTTAATTTCAATAATATGTACTCCAAATGTAATTGTTATTTTATCTTAATTTTCTCTTATGAAGAGTTATTTCTACTGACTAAGATATAAAAAAATATTAGTTTCCTTTAAGTATTTTTTTATTTTTCAAAGATTAAACAAGAAAAAAAAATTGTGCCAAAGAGTTAATAAATGTCCTAAGTTATAAATGCTAAGCTAAAAAAACAAACTGATTACTGACGATTAAATCGATTTGACAGTGTGGATATTATTATGGTTGTCAACATTCACTAAATAACTTTCGCATGTCAACAAATACTGGTAAATGTCCGCATTGTGAGATATTTGAAATAATTGATAACATTCACCAAAATGATCGGTAAATGTCAACATTCACTGCCATGCGGTCATACACTTTAACATATATATATATATATTAAAGAGAGATATATGCTATGTACATATTACTATTATGTTTACAATAATTTAAAATTTTAATAAAAATAGTAACATTGAATAAAATCAAGAAGAATAATAATAAAAAATCTAGTCAGCTATTGGTTACAATATGGATAACTTATTCAATTAGGTAATGATCAGAGTATTGTGATATATGATTTTCCAATGAGTTCATTTGTTCCCTAAAAAAAAAAAAAAAAAAAAAACATGTAGATTATGTTAAAATAATCAATTAAAACTCTATATTATCAAATTAGTATTCTGGGGTGAATCTGCAAATTGTGCAAGAAAAATTATTCAAGTTGTAATTATTAATACTAGCTATTTCTATACGAATATATTAATAAAAATACCAGTATGTCAAGCATGAGAAGATCAATTTTGTATGCTCATATGTGCTAGTTAATAATAATATAATTTTTATCTAGTAAACATATAGATGAAGAACTCTATATTTCATTCAGACATAACTAGTCATGTTAGAAGAATATACATTTTTAGAGGGTAAAACATATATAAAAAAAAAAATTTAATTTTTATTTTCCATTTTCATACCGTTGTGTTGTTGGCACCAGAATAATATTTAAAGCGATAAAATACATAGAAAATTTTTTATCGCTTTAATTTATTATTGATTAATTAATCACCATTGAAGATAAGAGATAGGGGTATAATACCTTTATGATAATTTTTACTTCTATCAGTACATAATGTAAAATTTTGTCATATATGATTATTGATGTTAATCATGCAAATATTTATATCAATGAAAATATTAAATAATTTAAAATTTAAAAACACTAATAAAAATGAAATTTATATGACTCATTTAAATATACTAAAATTACTCACAGCAGATGATCTGGAATTTCATAATAAACATCATTAAACATTTCTTTCCAATTTGGTTTATTTTTCTTTGATGCAATTGCAAACATTTGCATAATCTTAAATAAAAGAATAAGTATTTTGTAAAATCATTTTTATATCATATTGAACTTGTTTACTTGTTTTTTAGTATCTTTGGCGTACTCTAATTCATATTGATCATTCCAAAGGTTTTTTTTTTCTAAAAATTTTTTTAATCTAGTGATTGGATTTTTATTTGCCCATTGTTGAATCTCATCTTTAGATCTATATGCAGTGCTATCATCAGATGTGCTATGATGTCCACGTCTAAAATATAGTAAATTTTTTAACTAAAAAATATTTATTACAATGATTATCATGAGCTAAATTATAAATAAAAAATACCGGTAGGTCATAGCTTCTATAATCAATGGTCTTGTATTAGTCATAACATATTCTCGAGCTTTTAAAGTCGCATTGTAAACTGCAAGAATATCATTGCCATCAACACGAATAGTAGCTATTCCATAGCCAGGACCATGGCTTATAATACCATCTCCTCGATACTGTTCATTAGCAGGTGTTGATATAGCAAATCCATTATTACGACTATACTTAAAGTAGTAATATTAACTTAAAAAAGTATATAGACCAATATTTTACTTACCAGAAAAATATTATGGGACAGTTAAGAGTGGATGCAAAATTAAATGCAGCATGGGCATCTCCTTCACTTGCAGCCCCCTCACCGAAATAAACAATAGTACAACGATTATTTTTTAATAGTTTAAAAGAATATGCTGTTCCAACGGCTTTAAAATGTTAATATTATTTTAAACATTTTATTCATTTAAATAGTGAAAATAAATTTTACCTTGAGGTAATTGAGTAGTAAGAGGAGATGAAAGAGTTACAAAATTAAGATCCTTTGATCCGTAATGCACTGGCATTTGCTTTCCTTTGCCAAGATCTTCTATATTGCCAAAGCATTGATTCATAAATTGTTCAGGAGGAAATCCTCTGAATAGTAAGACTCCTGTATCAAATATATATTTATTATTTTACTAATAATATATTATGCTGATTTCTCATGCACACCAGGTTCTCTGTATTGCCCATAGACTTGATCATTGAAATTTAACCCTGCTGCACTACCAATCTGTGCAGCTTCTTCACCTTCATTGGTCATGTAAAATGATATTCTGCCTTGTCTTTGAGATTCATACAATATTTTGTCCATAATGGATAATAAAACCATTGACTTATACATTTTGAGTAATTCATCATTTTCTGGTATCTGCATTTAAATATTTTCAATATTAACTATAGAGTTATCACACTCAATATTAATTGAATCAAATCACACAAAGAACCTAAATGAAATTAACATGTTCTTATATTTTACTTACAATAACAGGTACAGAATTATCATTGTTCACAATATCTCCGGTATCATTTAATATTCTAAAAATAGGCATTGAAGTTAAAGATGGTTCGTTTATATCTAACGTAGGAGTAAAATTAACTTTGTTGATTCCTCGATATAATGAATCTTCGATATTACCAGATATGGAGCTATATAACAAATATTGTTTCTAAAAAATAAATGTGTAACAATAAATATATTTTAAAAATGAACAATAAAAAATTAAAAAATTATAAACGCTTGAAAAAATAATTAATTCACAATAAATTGTACTATCATAGACACCTGTAGATTTTAGCATTCTTAGAAATATCCCAAAATCACAGAAAATTTGTTTAGGCAAGAAAACTTAACTTTACAATTTTAAAAGCACTTAAGAAAACTTAACATTCAATATGTTTATGGTAGTAGACCTATAAATTATAAATATATTATTTTTATTGTATTTGTTGCAAATATTTATAATGCATTAATAAATTATTTTCATAGATTGGAATCACGATTTAAGACATAACTTATATTGCGATTGACATGGACGTAGCATTAATGGGCCATGGGGGCTATAGTCCCCAGAGAAACTTGTAGCCCCCTTGCGATGTTTACTTCCATTAAAAACATTTTATCTGAAAGTATAGTAATAAATGTTTTTAAAATTTTATAATATTTATATATAATATAAATGCATAAAAATTCTGATATCTATGTTTAATTTTGATCGTTTTATCTTTATGTGTTGTACAATAAAATGCAGATCGACGAATCAAATTGAATTGATTTTTATAGAAAATATTCTATTTCCCTTTAATTCAAGTTAACTATAGTTTTTAAATACATTTTTTTAGTCCTATATACCTCCCAGAGATAATTAAACCAAACTATGCCCATAGTGATTAGAATAAAATACTAAGGAAAATAAAATTTATATTATTTTTAATTTCATTTAATTTAAAATATATTTAATCATTATGTCCAGTAAAATTTAGGTTGGTAGTTAAAATATTTTTAAGTGTTTAACAATGGCGTCAAACGTTTAACGATACAAATGGAATAGTTACAGTACTACAAATATGTAAAACTACTGCTGTTATATATTATGTCTGTAGTTTGTACCGAGATGGTGATAACATTTTTGAATATTTGAATTAGCATTTTATGAGAATAATTTTATAACAAAATTTGGTTTTTACTTTAAAGAAGCATTAAAAAAAATCGTCAATGTGAATGAAACATTAACTTATTTGCAGGTTGATAGTTGATCTTTTTAATCAAATTAAAAAAATAAATTAAAAATTATATTAATAGTTAATAGGTAGTTGAACATTTATTACTTTAAAGAAATTGAGGTTGATCAATCTCTTAAGCATGACACTTGAATACATCATGAAAACTCAAAACTATTATTGCAGATGTGAAGAAAACAATTTAATGTATTTAAATATAGCAGACCTAGTAATTTTTATGGGTTTCACTGGATCAAAACTGCACTTGTTTTAAAGACATGTACATTAAAAAATTAAATGCCGCATGAGTATTGAACATTCGTATTATAGAAAAGTGGTATGCCGGTGAATAATAATATGTATTGTATTATAATGACACCTGTAACCTGTTTTATCTTCGTGACCTACGGACCCGCAGGGAACATGGCCGATTGCCTGCGGGTTACCGTACGTACAAAGAAAAAAAAAATGTTTTTGTTAATTCTTTACAAGTTTACGTCAGTAAACGCCACTTGCTAGTGTAATAGGATTATGATGAATATGATTTATGACATGAATAATATACATAGGTATATAATATACACATAACACGTCCTGTTACTGCAGTGTAGGCAACATGTAGAGTAGCGTGCCTTACAAAAGGACAGGATTGGATACACTGTTATCAAACTGACGCCATCGAAGAGTCGGGTTTGTTGATTCGTTTGTTGTTGTGTTTGCGAAGTGGTTCAATTAGTTATTATTTCTTCCTGTGGCGTGTGTTGCAATTTTTTTTTCGCAACCTAGTAAATAATAACACTCATTTTACCTTAACATAATTGTCGTGAATCTCAGTTGTGCATAAATATTGTCGTCTCCATATTCGACTCGTTATCGGCGATCAGTTGGATTTTAGTTATCGGTATTGGTTGTTATGGGCGGAACGCCGAGGAATATTCTTTGGTTCCAAAGAGTAATGCACGTCGACCGCTGCTGAACTACATGCCACGGTAAGTACAATGCATTTACTCTGTGAGTTATTTCACCTTAATACTGTTATTGTTTTGCCGCCCCCGATATCTAATCGTCGTAGTCGGTTTTTATTACACGCTACGTTACTGATGACCCTTTAATGCGTTTACCCAGTATCCACACTTTAGTGCATATGGACATTTCACGAATATACACAATGACATTCTATTTGCTTATAATATACATGTCTCTCGTAATAGCTTGGCAGAGTCGGTATAACTTCTGGCAAGCCAGTTAATCAATGTCCAAAAGTTGAAATCATGATTTGGCAAAGTGTGAGAGTACAAGATATAGTCAGAGTTAATTTGTTTTGATCATAAGATATGATTCATTGTTTTTTTTTGGATGTACAAATATTAAACTAAAATTTGCTTTTATGGGTTAATTAATAAAGTAAATTATATTTTTGATATTGTTAATATTTTTGACTATAATATCTGATTCTAAGTAATCTTAAAATTTATATCAATGTGTATTGGCAACAAATACATTGTTATAAATAAAGTTTGGTTTTAATATGAATAAATTAGTTTTTATTAGATTCTTATATCATTTAAACTTCTTCCATTCATTTATTAAAAAATCCTAATGATATTTATTTCATAAAACTATCTACTACAATTTAAGATAAGATAAAATATTTAAATTGTATGAAAATAAAATTCCATCGTAAAAATTAAAATATATTTGATATGACTGACATTGTTTAATTTTTTATATTGTTTAAGTAGACATCCCTTTAAATTATTATTATGACTTAAAAATTATTATATTTATGATATTGATTAAAAATTATAAGAATTGAAAAAGTTTGATAACTTTTATAGATAAATTTTATCATTATTCATGTTATCAAATTTTATTTTAATAGATATAGAATAATTACGTTCATTAAACATTTTCTCTATTGCCTATTTATACTTGTTGCAATATGATTATAAATTATAAATTGATACTAAATTATTGGAAGAAGTAGATATGTATACAAATACTTATTAATTATATTTAAAAGTAAAATAATTATTTGTTTAGTTTAATAGATTACTCTTAACATATTAAACAATGCCTACTCTTAAACATTTTAATTTTAATTAAAAACTGAGAAAAGTAATGTTGATGATACTTAAAATAAAGTCACTTATGACTTGATCTTTTAAAATGTAATTCTAAAAAAATAATATTGTCATTATTTTACATTTATTTATTATTTTTAGATTGAATTAACTTAATAAAAATGAATACTATTGGTGCAATGAGTTCTCCAGTTAAGCAGCCATTGCCAACTGTCTTGGCTCCTCCAACTATTTCAAGTTCTTCGCCATCTAAAGTGCAACAACCTCCAAATTTAACCCCACTCAATCTGAATACAACAGCTCAGTCAGCTCAGCCTTTAAGTCTTGTTAATGAACATAAAAATGTGCCAATTGTTATGACTTCCGTTGAAAATATTGTTCAAAAATCTGCTGCTTGTAATGGTTTACCTGATGTAAAACCAATTGGTGAAAAAATCGAAGAAGCACTACCTAAAATTGAATCACAAACTCTCCGTACTCAAGTTAATAATTCTGGTAATGGTAAAAATGCTAATGAAATACCTCTTTCTGAAGTGAAACCACAAGTATCTGAAGTTGAAAATTTATCTCAAAAGAAAGATGATAAAAATAATTTACCAATTAGTCAAACAGAAAAAGTTTTGCCAGAATTGGTTGACAAGTCTGCAAAGGAATCTATTAAGACAGAAGAATCGCCTAAATCTGAAAATGTAGTGTCTAAAGTGAAAGAAAATGATGCTAAAATCAAACAAGAATCAACTGAACCACAAGCTGCTGCCATGTCAATAAACCAAGGACAAACTGTTTTACCTGATAAAGTTGATCAAGTTTCATCAAATACTTTAAAAGGTGCTGTACGGCGAAAAAGAGAACATAAAGTGAGTTTTAAAATAATATAATATCTGGTCATTAAATTACAATGCATTATTTTGGGTTATTACTTGGTGATGATAGATTAGTAACTCCTTTGAATATACCAAAATATTATCTTTTGTTTTTACTTATACAACATTTTGATTTATCATAGCTTCATTTATTATTAATTTATTAAATTATATATATTTTCTGTGCGAGTAATTTTTTTTCTTTCATTTTATAGAAAAATGATCTTTATTATTTATAATTTATGATATGACTAAAATAGTTTATGCAGTTATATTTTTATATTATTAATTGTACAAAGTCCAGATAAAATAATAAATAATTCAACATTTTTATATCTTACTTCTTAAGAATTAACTAACATTAAACTTTTTTTTTCTCATTTTATAGCAATTAGAGGAAGATGAAGAAGAAAAAAAAACATCAAAAACAGATACAAATGTTGAAGAAATAAAATCGAAACGTACTAGACTTCCTACTCAACCTTTTCAAATGTCATTGCTACCAGAGATGCATCTTATCTCAAAAATTGCAGAAAAAACTGCATCGCCCAAAATTAATAATGAAAAATTAACAGTGTTTTACAAGTAATTTTACATAAATAAATTCATGTTTCATAGATTCTATTGTTTATCTTTTATTCTTATTCATTTAGAAATGAATTTTTGGCTGTACGAAATGAAGATGGAGGATTTTATTTGTGTCAAGCTATGCAAAATATTCATAGAGCAAGTCGTCGAATTCGTATTAGGTGGCTTACTCAACATCCAAATGATGAATTTACCCCTGATTTTTATGATCATACAGGTAAACATTTTGAATATGTGTGTGTGTGAGAATGTAAGTTTGCTCTAATAGTTCAGTTTCATAAAACTTGGCAGCCAATCTAATATATAGAAAATATTATATACATATTAATATTAACAAATAAAAATTGTGGGTTTTCTTTAATTATATAGTTTTAGATAAAGTTGAAATAAATATTTGATTATCTTGAATTGTTAAATAAAAAATAAATGTTTCAAAACTAATTTGTAAATTCCAGAGTTTGATTGTATACTGACAAATATAACATTAAAAAAAATTCAAAAAGAACAATGGAAACTACCCGAAAAAGAAAAGTTGAGAATTGAAAATATTTTGAAGCGGTCTATTGATGTTGAAAAAGGTTCAGAAAAACCTTCAGTAACTGAAGAACATCCAGATGGTTGTATGTATAATATTATTTATTATTTTAAATCCTAAATATTTATTGAAACTAAAATATATTGTATAATTTAGAAGAAGTTGTTATTTACATTGATTTGAAAATAATAATTTTTACTAATTAAAATTGGTTGATAAAGATAAAATAATCCACAATTTTCATATTCGAAATCTGAATATAACAGATTATTTGTAAATAGTAAAATCAAATCATCTTAAATAATTATATTCTTTATTTTATTTTTATATTGTACTTCAAATTACTCAGATTATTATGTTAATTTTTTATTAAAATTATGTTGTTTGCAGTGGATGTAAGTTTGTTCAAAGATGAAGCTCAACTTACAAAAAAGAAGGGAAGCAAGAAAAGTATGACTGTTAAAAGAAAGGTTTCAGCAGATGAACAACAACCTGTCAAAAAATCATCTAGGTTGTCCAAAAAAAAACCTTCTTATGATTTTGGACATTCATCATCTGAGAGTGATGAAGATAATGTTGAAAATGATAATAGTAATCAGAAAAAAACTTCAAATAAAAAAATTGTAAAAAAGAAAGTTAATGCTAAAGAATCTTCTAAAAAATCTACAGTTAATGTGACCAAACCAAAAACAGCAATTAGAAAAACTCAAGCTCCTGCTAAACCAACATATGTACTTGCATCTGTTTCATCAGCATTAAAAAAGAAAGAAATTACATCTACTAAACAAAAAAAAGATATCACTAATTTAGAAAAAAAGTCTTCCAAAAAAATTGAAACAAAGACTCCAGTTGTTCCACTTCTTATATCAAAAACAAGAAGTAAATTTTCTTTTTTAATTAAATTTTTTTCTTTTGCATAATTTAAAATGTTTTCATCCAAAATAACATGATTTTTATTAATGTTTAGTAAGAAATTATTTTATTTATCTCTTCTTTATCACACTTGAATAATTTTTTATTTAAATTGAATTTATCATTTTATTATTTTTGTTGATTTAAGAATTTAATTTACTACATTCTCTTACAAACTAAAACCACAATTTTAATTTTTAGATGCAGGAAATGCTGTCTCTGCAAAAATTACTACTGCTGGTATTGGAATGGTAAAAACAAATCCAAAGGATCGAAAAACTTTGAGGAATCGTAAATAATGATAATAATATCATGATCACTTAAGTTATATAGTCAACTACTTGTTTGAACAATATTTTAAAAAAAGATCCGTTTTGTTAACATTAACAGTATAATTTAGTTCTGATTTCTCAAAGACTTCATTTTTATGTTGAAACACATACCATATAACAAATTGTTTTGATGTGTTAATAACACATTCTTGTTTAACTTTTATAATTTTATACTTTTTTCGTTTATTTTGTTTATTAAGTTTTCAGTAACTTAGGTAGCTAATAGTATTCAATTTAAAATTAACAGCAATTATTTATTAGATTATGTATAGTTTTATGGTTCTATTTTTTTTCTCCAACAATCATTTTTGTAACCTTAAATAATTCAATTTATTGTGTATTATCTTAGTTTATTATAGTAGATGAATATTAAATTGATGTCAATGTCAAAATTTAATCAGATAAATTTAAAATTATATTATTGCTCACTAATCATCCATGTATACAAACTTAAATATGATAATAATAATTTTTTTTTTAATTGTAAAGTATGAAATTTATTTCTCTAATTAATATGTATTAAACATAACATAGTTTGTATTTCTAGTATGAATATATTTTGTGAAAGAAATCTATGATATTCATTTTACATAATTTTAAGTAATATATAAACGATATTAGTGATTTTATTAAATCATTATCAAATATTTGTATATGTATTAAATATAAATTAATTTTTGACATTGACATCCTTAAATAATGAATTTTTGTAGTAGATTTTTAATTACAGTAATTTAATCTGTATATTTTATAATTTATATTTTAATTTATGTATTTTTATATATTATGGTTTTAATTAGAATTATGGATGTGCACCAAATTCTAAAATGTATTAACGATGTATTCCTTACGCACAAAAATACTTATTTTAAAAATTATTGTTTACTTCCATTAAAATTTATTGTTCCAAATGTTAATTTATTACTTTCAGTACAATTTAATTAAATTTTATTATTCAAACAAAAATTGTAAACTCTACAAAATGTATTGTACATATGATTTAGGTTAATATAGCCAATGCATATATATATATTTATAGATATTATTAGATTAATATTTCTACATCCAATATTATTAGTTATATAAGTTAAAAAATATTTGTTTTGTGTGACGTGGTTTTGCCATATTTGCAATATCGCAATATTTTATTAATTTACAATTGTAAAATTTTGATTGTGTCTGCTGTAAATAACCTCGAGTTTAGTATTCAGGTCTTAATGTCAACCTGCTTTGATATTATTTGTAAATCTTTTGATTTTATTATATAATTACAATTGAATACCAACAGTAGGGATATGCACTTTAGTAAACAATTTACCATCAACTTTTAATCATAAAAAATATATTTATTTATATATAAATATGAGGGAAAGTTATAACTGTAAATATTACAAATATGATTAATTATTTTAAGTGAATTTTAAAATATATTTAAATGACTAATGTACATTATTGTGTTTTAAAATGTAATATTTTACTTTTTTTTAATCAATGAATTTAGGTTTAATTTGGACACTTTTGGAACATTTCTTATAGTTAACGATATACGTTTGCTTCTTACTAATGAATCTCCATTTTGAATGTATGACCCAAAATATTTTAAATTGGAAATGCTGTCATTTATAATATCAGTTGTTATTTCCTCTATACCATGCATATAGTTGTTATACATTTTTTCCTGCAGGACAAGTAAACTTCTCCGTTCCAGTAATAAACTATATTCTTTCTTGGTTGACAATTTGTTAGTTTCTTCATTAATCTATAATATATAGTTATGTGTGTTTATATATTAACAAAAACATGAATAAAAAGATAAATTATAAATCAGTGCTGTATCCAAAATCAAAGGCTTCTTAAATTTTTTTATTTATAACATTTAAAACTAATATATAAATGTTAATTTCTCATAATTAATTCTTAACTGTCATATTCAAAATAGTGTTTTAAAATTATTCATGTCTTTAAATAGTTATATACTTCTGGGAGGAGGTATTTTTAACACAGTTTTCAGTTCACAGAAAAAAAAAAAGTTTATATTTATGGATTATAAATTAAAAATTACTGAATTTTTTTTAAACAGTGCTGAAGCATGATCAAACCAGAAAGGTAAGGTTCTGAAGAATAACCACCATTACTTTTAACAACTGACTTATTCCATTGTTATTTTATGATAAATGGAAAATTTTTTTAAGGTATCATATACTTCAGATGAAATTGTGCTGCTCATATGTTTTTACACAAATAAATTCAGAAATTTTCTTTAACATTCAAAAGTAAAAAAAAAATGTAAGTTGGTTGTATATTATTTCAATATTAAAGTTTTTAAGTCTACAAATTAATTCTTACAACTTTTATTTAACATGTAAGAATTTAAACTTTTATTTAACATTAAAAGATAGCAATTGATAATAAATTATAAAAATCAATGTAATTTATGTGATCTTACCTCAGTAAATGGTTTATAAAAATTCAATACAGTATGAGATCCACAACTAATAGTACTTACAGTTGGAAAAAATAAATTACCATCCAAATGAGGCTAAAGAATAAATACAGTTAATTACAGTTTAAATAACTTAAAATATTTTATAAAAGTATACCATAATTCCTTGTCCAGGTAAATATTCATTAATTAGCACATGATTTGGCCTGTTTGTTTCAGGAAACACTCTTAAAACCTCTATTTGTTTAATAAATTCATTTAACCACTATTTTAAAATATTTACACATAAAAAATTGTAATCTAATAAATAATTTATTAACACAAATTATTTTTAACCATGAAAACATTGTTAATACTTGCATTTGGTATTTTTTCCGGTATAAGCCCTTTGGCATGAACAATGCCACCCCAATTTTGAAGTCTTCTATTTAATAATTGACACCATTTTGGCTTGGGCGCACTATTTACTTTATTTATTATGTAATTTTCTTGCTCTTCAGTAATAAAATTTGGTATATAATAAGCTACATCTTCAGTCTTAAACAATAATATATATTAGAGATAATTCCTACACTAAATCTCATAATAATTACCAAACTCAACTTCTTTTCCTTTAAATTTATCGACTCCATTTTTAAATAAAATTATAACATTAAACTATTGTGTTGGACATTATGAGAAGTGAATTTAAAAATCAAATAAAAATTTAAATTGAACGTGTTTCTGATAAGGCATATCATTGATTATACAATAAATATTGTTAGAGATAATTAAAAATTTATTTTATAATCGATGGTAAAATATATGAAGCCTAGTCACGAATTAGGATATATTTTAGGATTCTCAATTCGTGAGCATTGTGAAGGATGATGTATTTATTAATCAGTACAAACCGGTCCAAGAGTGTAAGATTACTATATAATAATATACTTATATAATAACCTTGCAACCATAGACCTTATATTATATATATATTAATGTATAGTGCTTGCAACAGATTAACCAACTGAAGTGATAACAAAACTACATGTTATCATTGATTAAATGTAATTATATATATTCAATCAATGTTATGGTTTTTCCTTGATATTTTTTATACAATGCACTTTGAACTTTATAGTGTTGCATTAGGTTAGACCAAGGTATTTTTTAGTTCATTATTCATCATATTCATAATACACATGTTGTATTAATGTGATCAGAATTACTGAAATAACATCCTAATACCAAATTAATTTGTAAGTAAAAACACCATTTATAATTTTTTGTAATCCCATAGTTCAATAAATAATAGTATATATTTAGAATAAAATTATATTTTTCTTTTAAGAATAATATTTTTTTCTTTTTAGTGTTATAAACCATCATGTTCAAATTCAGGGTAGGAGAGGTAAAATAATAAAACTAATAATAATTATTTTAATAGGAATTAAATTTAATTCAGTGTAATTTGATGTGACTGTAATTCTAAAAAATTATTTTTGTATATTAGGTTTTTAAAAAAAGTACCATACGATGCATTTCAACAACTTCAATTTTGAGGGATGTATTCATTGTGAGTGCGACTAGAACTCCAATTGGATCTTTTGGTGGATCATTGAAAAGTTTATCTGCTACAAAACTAGGTGCTATAGCTATTCAAGTAAGTTTTAATTTAAAAATCTTATTTGAAATGTTTGAATTAATTATTCTTTTAAAAAAAATTTTAAATACTTAATAAAGCTACTCTACTTAAATGTATTTATAATGTATCTTATGTAAGAATACATTTAGCAACATCTCTCTTACTCCTCTTTCTGTGACCTTTAATTTTACCTGTACTCATTTTTTTATTTCATATTTTTACACAGATTTTTAAGATTCTCTATTAATTTCCACTAACATTTATAATAATAGCCAATAAGCAATAAAAAATATGCAGACTTCATGAATATATTTTTATATGAGAAATTGTGTAGTGAATCTCTCAAATTATCCTCATCCACCTATAGAAAAATAAATTGGTGTTTATTTGTATGTATCCATGTTTGTGTGTACATGTATAAGAAATGGGCCTGTCGTGTCAATTTTATTTTTTGAGATTAGTGTCAAATTCATTCTTTCAAAAAAGTTAAAAACTTCAAATTTCAGTTTTCAACAAATCAATGTAATTTCAACTGTCTTTCATTCAAACCAACTTGGATCCAAACTACTACTGTAATAATTGATGATATATGATTATTTGAAATTTCAAAAAAAGAGCTCATCTTGTCATTTTTCTAGAAATTAATTTTTTTGAAATGTATATCTCTCAATTTTCAAGCAATTGAGGTCACAATTGGATTTTAAGATTATTTCATGTATTTGAACAAAAAAATCAGCCCTTTTTTACACATACACAAATATATATATATACAGTGTGTTCACCGATTTAAGGAACACTCAATTTCTAGGCCGTATTTGTTTGGAATAATCGATTTTTTCTTACAAACTAGTGCTATATGAATATACATTTTTCGATACATTTCAAAATTTTTTGAGAATTTGGTCTGCGCATGCTATTTTTATTATTATTTTATTTATTTTTTTTAAATAGTAACACTTATTTTTAACATCATATTTGGATAGGCCTATTTTTTTAAAGTAATTTTTATGTATCAACTATGGCTCTAAGTTCAATATTGGCTGAATAAGAGCCATGTCAATTTTATTAAATAATACATTTTTTAAATTATTTTTAAACATTTATAAAATTATTTATAATTAATTCTTATTGGTTACTCTTTGAATATTTGTACGTATTTTTTTTTTAGAAATGTTATAAACAAGGCTAACATAATATGAATACAAAATTATTTATTAAAAATCGACTATGTACAACTGGTACAAGTGGACAATAGTTATTTTAGGGCCCAACATGGATAAAAATGTCTACCGGAAAAATAATAAAAATCGGCCCACTTAGGTATAAAACCTATAAAAACAACCCTAAAAAACATATACATTGTGTTTAAAAATGATTCATGACGCCGCCACTGCTTATACTTACATATTATATATTTTTCTCCGAGTACAAATATTAATAGAATGACAGAGAATAGGTACATGCTGGTTACCTCACTATTCTACTACTAATACAATCGTATAAGATATGATGTATTATTTAATAAAATTTTCTTACCAGTCTGCTATTGAACGCTCTGGCATTACTAAAGATGAAATTCAAGAAGTTTTTATGGGAAATGTATGTCAGGGTGGTGTTGGACAAGCACCAGCTAGACAAGCTACAATATTTGCTGGTGAATTTAAATAATAATTATTCATTGTATTTAATTATTTGATATTAAGACATTAAATATAATTTTCAGGATTACCTAAATCAACTATATGTACAACTATAAATAAAGTTTGTGCGTCTGGAATGAAATCTATTATGCTGGCGTCTCAAAGTCTTATATGTGACCATCAACAAATAGTAATTGCTGGTGGCATGGAATCAATGTCTAATGTACCATTTTATTTAGCCAGAGGAGATACAAAATATGGTGGTGTGAATTTATCTGTTCGTTTATTATTTAAATTATTAAACTTATGGACCTACTATAACTATTGAATTAAATTAAATTTTATTAGGATGGAATTGTTTTTGATGGCTTAACTGATGTTTATAACAAAATTCATATGGGAAGTTGTGCTGAAAATACAGCTAAACAGCTAGGAATTAGTAGAATACAACAAGATGATTTTGCCATAAGTAGTTATAAGAAAAGTGCTGATTCGTGGAAACATGGAGTTTTTATTCAAGAAATAGTTCCAGTTACTGTCCCACAAAAAAAGGGTATTTAGTTGGTTTTTTTTTAATTAATTTCAGTTTAAAACAATTTCAACCTCTAGGTAAACCTGATATTGTTGTATCGGAGGATGAAGAATTTAAAAGAGTAGATTTTGATAAATTTAAAAAATTGAATACCGTGTTTCAAGTAAATATTGGGTAATTAAATTGTTATAAATTTTCTATTATATTTACCTATATGTTTCATTTTAGAAAGAAAATGGTACAGTTACTGCTGGAAATGCATCAACAATTAATGATGGTGCCGCAGCTGTAGTGTTGACAAATGAAAAAATTGTAAAAGAATTGAATTTGAAACCTTTAGCTCGAATAGTTGCATTTCAAGATGGTGCTACTGACCCTATTGATTTCCCTATTGCTCCAGCATTTGCAATCCCTAAAGTGTGTATGGTAATTTTGTATACTTTCATTAGTCTAAATACTGATATTTAATTTCAGTTATTAAGTAAAAGTGGCGTGTCCAAAGATGACATTGCATTGTGGGAAATAAATGAAGCATTCAGTGTAGTTGTCTTAGCTAATATAATGAAATTGGATCTTGATCCATCCAAAGTCAATGTACATGGTGGTGCTGTTAGCTTAGGCCATCCTATTGGGTAAATAAATTGCAATGCAATTATTAATAGTTATAAACCAGGCGGAAAAAAAAAAAGCATTTAATACAAAAACTTTTATTTTTATTTTTAGTATGTCTGGTGCGAGGCTTGTAGTTCATTTGGCTCATGCATTGAAATCAGGACAAAAAGGTGTAGCTTCCATTTGTAATGGTGGAGGTGGAGCATCATCAATTCTTATTGAACGTTTATAATTTTTAATTAGCACCACTAATTCACTTTAATTTAAGTTTACAAATATTATATTGTAATAAACATTGTGAAATAGCGAGTAAAGACTGTAATTTTGAATTTTTTTTCTTCAGTTAAGAAAATTATGGTTATTTTCATAAACTGAATTGGATTAAAATATAATTGTACTTGTTATGTGTTTAAATATTAAAATATCAGACATTTTATTAAAATTACAAGAATATTTTATTTATTTTATTATAAATTTCAAGAATATTGACTTTATTTTATAATATTAAAATAGTTTTTGCCATATTGAATCACATCATCAATTATCTCTTGTGCCTTATATGTATTTTCTTGTTTTATTTTGAATTCCATGACTTTATATGCAGATTTATTTTTAAATTTAATTGGTTTAATATTAAATTTGTACCAAAAGTCTTCTAACCATTTCTCATCCACCAAAACTTTCTATAATTAAAAACAATAATAGATTATAAATTTTTTTTAAAAGAAAAAATCTGTAATATGTACCTTTGGAATTTGAAAGTAAACATGAATTTTCTTTTTGTTATATGATAAAAATAAACACGGTACTTCACCACAAATATGTATAACATCTTCAAAATTAAAACAATCATCATCAAAATAAGCTAAATCACAATCTACACAACCTATGGCATAGGAATCTTCACATAATTCTTTAATTGCATCTTCTAATATTTTTCTAAATTCAATAGTTGAATTAAGTTAATTTAAGAATATTAATATCAGTAAAATAGTTAATTATTATAAATACTTTTTCTTTTCTTTAACAAGTTTCTGAATATTTCTCTCTGAAGCAAAAATTTTTTTTTTAATTTGAATTTGAATGTTAAGTGGTATATAATTTTTAGAAATATTTTTCAGTTCAAATTTTAATTGATTTATATGATCTTTTAAAACATTAACCTAATGTTAAAAAAATGTATTAGAGATATTTATATAATTGATATTAAATACTCTTGTTACCTTGGTTGGAGTTATATTGTTTGAGTTTATTGAATTCAACAGACCTTCAAGATAATTAGATTTATTCAATAATTTTTCACCATTAATTTTTGCATCCATGCATAAAGGTCCAGTTAATGCTATTAAGGTACATTCATGAGCAAGACATTTGTATTGAACTATGCAAAAATCTATTACATCCGAAGTATTTTGAATGTGTGTACCACAACACGCTTCTCTTGATATATACAAACCATCAATATTGTTATATATATCTATAACATGTACTTGATCATCAGGATACACTTCTCCAGGAAGTAATGTGACTTTTATTTGATTTAAATCATTAGGCGTCATTGTAGTTCTTTTAACGGAGACTGCAGAATGTATGATATTGTTAACTTTTTCTTCTACTAATAAAGCATCTACACAATTAATGAAAATGTACTCAATAATAACACTATACTTGAATAAAATATCTAATGAATAATTAATTACCTTCTGGAGAAAATGTTTGACCAAAAAGTGCAAATGAAAAAGACAAAATGTTATTTTTCACGCAACTTGATAATTGAGTAGTTACAACCAAGTATGAATTAATAACTGAATTTAATATGTGTACTGATGAATGAGCACGCATTAAACCAAGCCTATGGTTTGAATTTATTTCGACTATCAATTCTTTTTCACTAAAAACATATTTGTAATTATAAAGTTATAATTAATATTCAAAAACTAAATGTAAATTAATTTAAGTACTTTAATAATATTGGCCAATCAATTGAATTGATATAATGCAACACAATACCATTTTCTTGTATTTTTTCAACATCATTTACATTAAATATTTTCCCATTCTTAGTTTTTACAGTACCAATATCATGCTCTTGTCCACCAGCTTTACAATAAAAACAAGTCTTATCCAATACTAATGAAACCATAACTCCATGTACTGTTATATCTGGCTCTGTCACAGTATTACCATTCATATCTATTATTGCTAGAAGTTTAGCAGTAATTACAGGCGATACATATGTTTGATTGTTATGACGAGTTATTTTATACTTATAACTGTCATCAGTCTTAGGAATATTTTCCATTGAATAATTATTGGATACTTTTTGTATGCATTTTATGCTTTTCACTTGTAAATTTCTTAGTTGCATTTCAAATTCATTCCAATTCACTGATAGGCCTAAAAAAAAACATACAATATAAGTAATATTAAAATTAAAATCTTCTTCTACTTCGCCTTCCTCCCAACTATTTGGGGTCGGCCACCCTTGTCCTACACCTCCACTTTACTCGGTCAATCACATCTCCTCTGCACACACCGACAGCCCTCATGTCATTCTCCAAAGTCTCCAACCATCTCTTTTTTGGTCTTCCTCTTCCTCTTTTCCCTTCAACGTCCATCTTCATAACCACTCTTACTGCATTCGTTTCCTCTCGCCTCATCACATGCCCAAACCATCTTAGCCTATTTTCTCTCATCTTGTCCACAATTGGCGCTACACCAACACTACCTCTCACGTATTCATTCCTTATTCTATCTTCTCTTGTCACTCCACTCAACCATCTAAGCATTCTCATTTCCGCGACACTCATACTTTGTTCTATTCTCCTGTTAACCGCCCAACACTCTGAACCATACAGCATAGTTGGTCTCACTACACTTTTATAAAATTTATCTTTCAGCCTAATTGGAATTCTCTTATCGCATAACACGCCCGATGCTTCTCTCCATTTCATCCACCCGCACTTAATCCTATGTTTTACATCAATGTCAAAGCCCCCGTCCTTTTGAACAAAAGATCCTAAATATTTAAAACTCTCAACTTCACCTATCACATCACCATCTATTGTCAGTTGTCTCCTCATTCCTTCAACTTCTTGGTCTCTTTGTCCAAAATCATACTCAATATACTCAGTTTTATTTCTACTAATTCTCAATCCCTTTTCTTCGAGGGCTAACCTCCACTCATTTAACCTATTATTGACAACTTCTAGGTTTTCTCCTATCAGAACTATATCATCCGCAAACATCATACACCATGGTATCTCACCCTGTATCTCCTTTGAAACCTCATCCATTACCACTGAGAAAAGGTAGGGGCTTAGAGCTGACCCCTGGTGCACACCTACTCCTATACTGAAACCTTCTGATATTCCACACCAACTCTTGACACTAGTACTCGACCCTTCATACATATCCTGAATCAAATTAACATACATTTTTCCTCATTAATGCCCACCTTAAAACTTCCCTTGGCACCCTGTCATACTATTTTAATATTAAAATTAAAATAACAAGCATTTTTACCCATAACTTCAGCTAGCTTCCTGATTGTTGTCTTATTAAGACCAAATGCATCATACATTGTAAATGCTGGTATATGATTCATATGTTTGTGTTTAATTAAGTAATTACAAGCTGGAACAAATCCTGTACATTCTTCATATGGATTAAACTTTCTTAAGACAGGATATTTTTCAATAATGATTTTCCAATCTTTTGAAACTGACATTCTTAATTGATTAAATATGGTATATTCATGTTTTATTAAGTGTATGACCTAAAAAAATATTAAATAATATAAGAATATGTATGTATCATACAGAATTAATATATTTAACTTTTTTATTATTTTCAATCAATTCAGGATATGCGTCACCAAGAATATTTAATATTTCATCAGCAATATCACATAATAAAGAATATCCTGGTTGAATTTTAAAATGGGTTTCAGTCAATAAAAATGATTTTCTTATGATTCTTCTTAATTTATGGCTAAAATATTTTAAAATTGTTTTATTCAATTGTTTCAATTTTATAACTATAAAAATACAACTTATGACTAGGAAGCATATTATCTGAAAGAGCAACAGTAATCATTCTCCCATGATCTGCCAAGACTCGGTAATAAGTATCTAAACTGGATTTATCAAATAACCCTGTATATTTTGATTTTCCATATACCTATAAGTTAATTTTAAGTATAAAATTTGTAAAAAATAATTTTATTTAATGTTTTAATTTCTCACATTATATATTCTGTTGAATATAGGTGAAAATAAATCTGTATCATAAGTAGATGTTTTATTTTGTAGAACCATTGTCAATCGTTCCAATCCCATACCAGTATCTATGAAATAATTTGGTAACTTGTGTAGAGAAGCTTTATTCTCTCTACAACAAGCCTGCTTAATTAATACTTAACTTCATGGTAAATTTTACTGATAAAATATAATTTACCGGGAATATTGTATAAAAACAATGTTCCAAAGTTCAATAAGATTTTTTCCGCCTGAAGGAGGATAATCTATGTGTATTTCTGTACAAGGACCACATGGACCAATTTCTCCCATTTCCCAAAAGTTATCATTTGCTCCACACATAATAATGTTATCATCACTCACACTGAAATAATACACAATAATTATTATATCTATAAATTAATATTAAATTTTATTTTACATGTAAAATGTAAAATATTAACCCAATTTGTTTCCATATATAACGAGTTTCATCATCAGACTCTATACCTAGAGTTTTATCACCATTAAATACAGTGCAATACAGATGCTTTTTGGGTAAATTAAACGGTGGTAAGGTCAATAAATTCCAAGCCAAACTACATGCTTCAACCTTTAAAAGATAATTTTAATAGACTTTTAAAATACAGTATACAAAAAATAATTCAACCTTGCCATAATGTCCGAATGACCAATTTCCGAGCATTTCAAAAAATGTATGGTGATATCCATCAGAGCCAACAATATTTAAATCATTGTGTTTACCACCAACTCTTATACACTTTTGACTATTTGCAACACAATTAGCCTCTAAAGTTCTTTGTCCAAGTAATACATTTTTGAACTACATAAACAAACAAAATGTATACATATGTTCTTTACAATTAGCTTAACATTCTTACCTGGCACATGCCAGCATTTACAAAGGCTATGGTTGGATCATTATATGGCACAACTGGACTTGATTTGATGTATTTATGACCATTTTCCTTTACAAAATAATCAATGAAACGTTTACGTATTTCGTGTGAAGACAAAAATGACTTGTATCTTTTAGTATAATCAATAAATTTTAATGGTTTAATCTTGAATTTGATCATTTCATTTCTTTTAGTTGACTGTATAAGATAAAGCACAATTATATAGAATATGTATGATTTTTTTGTAATAAAACATCAAATCATTAGGAATAAAATGTGTGTATAAATGAACAATAAATATTGTTATTTTTTTAATGCTCAGGGTCAAGAGTATTTAAAAATGATATTAGTTTGGAATCCTAATACCTATTTTACTTAAAGTTCATATTTAAATAACAAAAAGCTACTTAATTAATAAAAGTGCATAGTAATATCATTAATTAAATTATTTAATCAATGGTAATATTAAACATGCCTTTTTTAAAAATACTATGGTGCATTAAGAACTATTTATCACAATATGATTAGTATAATCTGCGTAAATACTTCATGATAGACTGAAACTAAGTTTACAAAGACTCGAATTCAAGACATATATAAGCAACTTCCAGTATAAAATTAAAAGTAAACGTCCAAATTAAAAAATTTAAATTGCGCACGAGGGCAATCACTGATTAAGTTATCAACAAATAGAAACTGATAATAGCACAATCAACCATTGAGTAATACTCTATGCAATCAACAGCTGTTATCTGTCGACGATCGTGACCATGGTTAAAGATAATTTCTGTGGTCTAAATCATAGATAATAAAGAATGGATAGGCCCATAGATATTAAACATTAGTTTAATATCAATGGGATAGGCCACGGTCTTAGAAGATAAGGTCGAACAACTTTCTACCCTCCCGTCTATTGCATTATTTCCTCTTAATGAGGCAAAAACGTTTCTCATGTGGTCGCAAAAGTGCTGCCGGTTAGACGTATTTTAAGGTTAGGAAATTAATATCGGTCTTTAACCAGACAGCCCGCCAGAATATAAATTCATTCCCATATTGAAGATTGGTTTATTATAATATTACTTGATACATGTTCCCTGTTGCGTCCCGACAACGGCGAGCAACGGCACAGATGATAATTATATAAAAGAATGATGAGAACAACTCGTTTTATAATTATTAGATTTATTTAAACGAATATAATGAATAGTACAGCTATTATTACATAAATGATTATAAAGTAATTCAGCATAGCAGGGATGACATTGAGCCGAACAGTCAGAACCACACTTGCTAATGAGAGTTCTCCGTTCAGACTGACGATCGGCTCTCCGTCGTCTTCCCACAATCACCGGCGCGCGACACATAGACCGGAAGGTCTTATCGTGGTGGCCTATGGAGACCCCATTACACATACATCCGTGTAATATTTATATTGAAATTGATTATTATAACTGGGTCACCATCGGTCCACAACACATACATTATAATCTGCATAGTACTGTCAACTGTCTAGTGGCATCTATAAACTTATAATTTATATTTAATATTTTTTTTTCTTTATTATTTAATTTGATGTAATTATAGGAATTAAAAATGCCAAATAAAATTTGTTACTTTCATTGTAATAGTACCAAAAATGAAAAACTTTCAGTGTTTAATGTTCCTAAAGATAAATGTTTGAAGGAGAAATGGCAACAATCTTTAGGAATAAATCATTTTAGCAGTACAGCAGTTATTTGTGAGAAACATTTTCGGAATGACCAAGTATTAAGAACAAAGGATATTGTAGATAAATTAGGAAATGTTGTTTGCTCAGTAAGTATTTGATGTGAAGAGCATATAGGAAATAAGAAACATATATTTTTCTTGTAAGCTCATGTCAATGGCAACAGTTAACTATATTTGTATTATTTGTGTTGATAAAATAATTAGTGCCAGTATAGCATGTGATATACCACTTACATGTGATCTACCCATTACTATCCAGTTTTTTATCGTTAATTTATCAATGCAAAAATATTCATATTAAAAAAAAAAAGAGGCGTACCTATCTATATGCTTCAGTCACATTTAGATCTGTATTGTTGGAAGGTGTAATATACTATGATATACTTATAAACAATGTTTGAATTGAAAAAAAAAGGTGTTGCAAAGCTTAAAAATAATTGTAAAAGTACCTGAAGACTTAAATGTCTTGCTGATTAAAATATAAGTAGAATACACATATTATTATTAATATTTTTTTAAAGAAGGGATTTCCATTCTACACCAAGAATTTATAATATATAAATAAATAATATTACAAACTTGGTATGGAATTGTATACAGGTATTATAAAGGATCTAGTTGAATTTCACTGGGGTTAAACAAATTAGATAACACCAAAAGTTCTTTTGGATTTTAACAAATTATAATTGTCTTTATGTGAAATGTGAATTGTTTGTTATACTTTTTATTGAAATAATAATCAATGTAAATTATATTATTAAGGCTCCACGTTTAAGACCTTGTTTAAAGCTGAATGTAATACCGCATTTATTCTCATCCTGAAAAAAACTAAAATTTGATGATAATTATGAACACTGTCAAGTAAATTTTTTTATGGATATAAAATATTTTTAAAACGCTATTTGATTTTTAGGGGGCCTCGACACTAACATTTATTAAGGGACATTTTATAGGCAATTTCTATAATTGTATTGCGGATGTTTTAGTAATTGTATACTCGTAAATGGACATTAGTGTTAGTAAGTAAATTTAGATGGTTCCCCGACCACCGTACGACGTGACGGCACGACCGCGAAAACAAGATAAGATAAGATAATAAAATATGTTGTAATAATATATTACCGATTCTAAATAATGGGAATTGTCTAGCATTATTATTTATTATACATTACCTACAGACTGTACCGTAATAATATTATAATAGCTTGATACCTAGTTTTGGTGTGAACTGGGTTGGATAATCATTATATGACTTGACAGTTGACACTCAAAACGATATTAACATTTACATATTTTTAACTAATATTATAACAGTTTAATAAATGTATTATTTTATTATATTTGTAATTGAAAATTGAAAACACCAACTATCTCTACATAACAGTTATATTGTTATATTTTTCATACAGGAAAACTTGTTCAATTGTAATTATAACATTTTTGATTGGTTATGATTTATGACGAATAAAATTAATTATATGAATAAGACATATTATTATAATGATTTATGATTTATTGCAATTAATTGACATTAGTTCAAATATAAACAACCAAACACCATATTTATAACCTAATATTTGAATAAATATATTGACATAAATATTGCAAATAGACTATATAAAAAGTAGAACAGAAAAAAATCTAAATATTTATACCAATTTCGACCTTTTTTTTTCTTTCTTCTGTTTCGCTTCCAAAATATAAGTAGGATTCCTAATCGGCATGCTTCTGGAATGTCTCGGATCAACTAGTTCCGGTAAAAGACAGTTCAAGAAAAAATTTTGCAGCTTCGGAAACATATTATTTTCCCAAAATTGGTCATCTTTTTCAATAGTTTCATATTTTATGCCTTTTTTTGTCCAATACGCTATTATTCCAAATGTTCGGCCTGTCACATGCAACTGTCCTTGGATAAGTTTCAAGATCCTACTTTTTGTAATTTTTTAAAAATAACAAAAATCGTTCAAAGAAGCTAAACCGTTATTTAACGCGGTTTTGTAAAAATTTAAATTTCAAACACTCATAAAAATTTTTTGTCTGAATCCGGTAGTTTTTTTTACATATATTTGAAGAAAAATTTATGGAGAACCTTGTACCAAATTTTCAAAACTTAGTTATAAAAGAAAAAATTTTTACGATTTTTCAACCACAAAATTACTTGCAAATTTTCGCAATTTTGACATATTTCGTATAAATTCGAACTTTAAGCACTTATAAAAGAAAATTGTGACTAACGATTACGGATTTTTTTTTATCACTTTAAGAAAAACTTATAAGGAACCTTGTATTAAATTTTCAAGATTTTCTGGCCAGCCAAATAATTTTTATCGTTATTTAAAAAAAAAATACTTAGAAAAATTGAAAATTTCAATTGTCTATAAATAGCTCAAAAAAAGGCAAAATTCTTTTAAAATTTAACTATGTGTATGGAGAACGCTAATATAAATATTTGGTGAAAATTTCAAGTATTTACATAGATTAGTTTTTGAGTTATAGCAAAATAAAAAATTCAATTTTGTCGACAACTGGTTTTGCGTAAAAAATTCCGTTTTTCCCTCATTTTTTAGTGTTTTTCCCGACTCATTTAAAAAATATTGAAAATTTTTACTTTTGACCTCCCAAAGTACTAACTAGATTCAATTTCCTTTTCAAAGAGGGGCTGAAGTCAAAAATCGAAGCATTTTTACAGCTCCAAATGTTGTCGACAGACACAAAAAAAAAAAAAACACATCATTGTAAAATCAATACATTCATCACTCCGTTCAGAATCTAAAAAAATCAATATGATTATGAATTTATAATTTATCATTATTTATATAATTATATCTTATGTTACATTACATTATGCAATATAATAACATAAAAAAAAATATATTATACAATGTTTAGGAATGTACAATATATTTTTCCAACTTTTTCGGAGTAAAGTAAGTACGGCAAACAGTGATTAATGTCTTATATATGCTGAATATCTTTTAATATAATCCAATATAACGGAAATATGCTAAAGTATATTTATTATTTATTCAAAATGTTGTCAGCTACATTTTTGTATAGAGGTATTTTGAGATAAAATTATTATTTTCAAAAACCGCAAATAAAATCCAAGATGATGTGGACCTCGGAAGGATGGTTAGGAAGATTTTTTTGGTTATCAGGAGCCTATAATCAAACTTTTGGAAAAGTTTTAAAACTTTCCGATTTAATTCCTCAAAAAATCATTAAATGACTGGACTAAATATAAAAGTTTTTATTAGAATGGTGATATAGCAACTTACGTGGTTTTAGTAAATGCCTTTACATTCCCTTTATTTTTTTTTCTGTGGGATAACGGCTTTCTATGCTTAGGTTTGTACTTGCTATTCATTTTAACTTATAAAAACAAAACTTCACTAAACAGTAGAATTATGTTGGTTACGTCAGACGATTGTCTAATGACTGAAACTTCTAAATCATTGATAATAATATAAATGATTGGTTTATTGAATTATATTTTGTTATCCTGAGCGTAGCCCTCAGTTCACAGTAAATATGCGAAGTAAAACAAATTACAAAATATCTAATAATAATATCCTTATCTACATTTCGCTTGTACCGCGTCGGGTGACGATGACGAGATGGTTGAGAATGCTACGCGGGGAAATTTTACGCACCCGCAGACACATGTCAAAGTAATTGTTCGAAACAAATGAATAGTGAAAATTTCACACTGAATACACGATTCTACTTTTAACAGTACGCTCCCATAAATACTCCGATTTAAGTTTTGAAAAAACTTATAAATTCTTAAAAACATTTCCAAAGCATCGCTCGTGATACAATTTAAAAAATATTTTTAATTATTTAATTATTTTTATTTGAAAATTTGCAATTTTTCAAAATTTTAAATCATTTAAAAAATATTATTGAAAATAAAAATTCAAAATATATTCCGACCGATGCATCAACCAAGTACTGAAAAATCTAAATCCGTTTTCAAAACTTATGTCGGATGACGCATTCTGGAGTATGGTTAAATTTAGAATGTGCTATTTTCTATCAAAAACGGGCTGGTGTAGAGGCCCCTTAATCATAAAATTAACAATAAATTACCAATATCTAATATATTATTATTATGAAAATGGAAAGTCTTAAAAATAAATTTATCCTAAGCCTATCACAAAATATCAATTCCTATGATTAAATAATAAAGTTAATCAATAAAAATTCGATGATGCTACTAAAAAATTTTGGGGGTGCTAATATAATATTTGAGGGTGCTAAACACCCCCCAAATTGCGCCTATGACAATATTACTTTATGTTAAGTTTTTAAATTTAATCATCTAACCACTTCAAAGCATAATTTTTAATTTAGAAAAATTGTAATTATAAATTATGTATTTATTACCTATAATTATACACCACGACATGCAATATTATAAACTAACCTTATGTCAAATTATCATCAGACGTATTTAACCTATTGGAATACTGGATTACATTAAGCGAGAATAAGTGGTCTTAGATCCAACAAATTTTGATTTTTATAAAAATCAATTTTATTTATATTTAAAATTACAAAAAAAATTAAACACAAAATTTAAAAAAAAATTTTGAAATGAAAGTATGAAATGGACATAGAATCACAATATCTGTTTTAGAATACTGATAGGATATGACCTGCTAAACATTAACTTAATAATTACATTTGGTATAGAAAGAATAATATTTAAATCAAAACTTATAATTATTTTTTTTTTTCTTTTACAACAATCATATAAATTTGAAACTTAGAGATTGCGATACTTGGGAAGAATGCAGTTATTAATAATTATTCAAACCTAAGAATTTAAATTCAATATTTTTCAATCAATAATAATTTAACACAGGTTAAAATTGTATTTATTTATTTTGATTTTAATTTATAATATATATTAATGACATTGAACAAACATAAAATAAAATTTTGGTAAGCAATATAAAACAAAAACAACATATTATCATGATAAAAACTATAAATATTAACACTTATGTAAAATATAATTTTGTTCTTAAAATATTTTTTTAGTATAGTTATATAATTCTACCCCATTTTGCATTACAACAATAATTCACTAACATATTTTTGAAAATAAATAAAAACAATAAATACCTAAAATAATATTTTTATAATTAAAAATCATATACATGCATCTACAAACAATAAACAGTAAAATTGTATTATTTCTTCAATGGTCTAATATTCTGAGATTTCCTGATACAATTTTGTTTTCTAGTGTTGCATTTGATGGGATATCAATCCTATCTCCATGGTTTGCAATTATTATAACAGTGCCCTAAATATAATACATAATTTAATAATTTTTCAACTATATAATTAATAATAATTTTTGAACATCTTACAATAATAAAACTTACTTTTAATGAAACATTACGACCAAATGTTACATCGCCTGATACTGTCAAATGATCCAATTCTAGTATGTCAGGGATGGTAGCGAACCGAGACAAAAAGTCCTTAACTTTTGCAAAATCTTTATCACCAAGTTTGACTAATGGAGTTGTTGGAAACATTCTTAAAGGACTCATAGACAGTGATCCATTTCGCATATGATACAAATTGCTCATCACCAATAAAAGATCTGAAGTCTTCTTTACTGGCAAGAAACGACTACGGGGTACATTTATACCTATTTTTAAATATAAATAAAAAATTGAACAAAATGAAATGTCATGGTATTAAACAATAAAATACATATATACCAAGACCGCCATTAAATGATTTCATAGCTGCACCAACAGCTGTTTCAAGCTGAATGATATTTAAATTGTTATCCAAAGTTTTATTATTGACAATTATTTCCAAATTCATCGATCCTTCATTCAAAACTTTTTCTATAGCATTGAGCTTTATCCAAAGATTGTTTGTATTGAAAAATTTAAATTTCTTAACAGACTTAAACTCTTCCAGATGTTCTTTGGGAACTTGTGCAATTTCTAACAACCGCAATTTATTTTCATATTGAATCAATGTACCACCTTTAACATCAGCTTTTGTTTTATTGGTAACTTCCATTACAAATTCTGGGGAGTTAGTTCCTTGACCCAACAACATGTTGAGAATATTAAGGTCAACAGTTGCACCCAAGTTATCTATGTTTGAAATAAAACAATAATCTCGACCCTAAAGACAATATTTATAAAACTAATGAAATTATTTTAATAAATTATGTAATAAAATAAAAACATACAGTATCAATAAATTTTTGCAATAATCCTGAATTTTTAAAGCTATCGTAAAAATCTCCATGACCAGGTGGGTACCATCTAAAATTTAAAATACAACTAAAGTTAGATTAATGCAAAATTAAAGTTAGTATTTTTAAACTAACGCTTCAATGTTGCCTTCAATATCACAGTTTTGTGCAATTGGTAATAGTGATTCTTTAGAAACTCGCGGAAAACAGCTCTGATTAAAAGTGTAAATCTCTACTTGCAATCCTTTGTATTTTCGAATAATTTGTTCAGTATCTTTGTCAGTGTTAAATGAGTTCATTAGAACCAATGGCACATTTACATTATATTTTTTATTTAAATGCTGTTTGAAAACAAACAAATTAATAACTTCATAATAGCAATAGTATTTATCATATTTACTTCAATTTGTTGAACAGTCAAGTCCAGGAAAGTAAGATCATTTCTGACTTGTATAACTGATTTTGGACCACGACACCCCATAGATGTACCAAGACCTCCATTAAGTTTAACCACCACCAATTTTTCAAGCTTCTTATGAATATCATCAGGGCTTGGTTTGGATAGTGTATCATAATCTCGGATCTAGATTACAACAAGTATATAATATTTAAGATAGCCATAAGTTATTTAATATTTAAGCATAAAATATAAGTACTTTTTCAAAAACTGTTAACAAAAAACTTCCTTATAATATGTAAATGTATCATACAAATTATATTATATGTATTTAGTATAATACTCTACAGTTTTTCAAAATGTAAATAGTTTTTATTTTTGAATATTTTTTCTCAATAATAATTATTAGTTTAGATATTTTAACGTAATATCATTGATTATATATATTAGTATATATAATCAATGGTAATATTAACATAACCTATAAGTAAGGCAGAGGACTTGTAGCTCTAAAAAAGCTCTAAAAGTGCAAGCACTTATGCACTTAAAAACCCCATAATAAGCAATTAAATTTTTTTTTAGCCTTTTTGTTTAAAAGTATTAATAAAATAAATAGCGTTTAAAACAAGTCAAAATAATTACATAATTTAAATATATTATATACCATAGCCAAATAAACAAAATACATTTTACTTAATTTTCTTAATATTCTGTAAAGAAACAACGTTAGATTGTTATCGTCTCTAGGAAAAATGTGTGCCCATGGACAGCCAAAAACCATATTATACAACAAAAATTAAAAATAAATAAATTTATATTTAAACATTTTGACTGTATAGTTTGAAATAAAAATGTCACTTTGGAAAAAATTGATTTAAGTTAAATATGTCTCAAAAAGTATAAAATATTATATAAAAGTGTAAAATATGCCCTAAAAACAAAAAGGACTCAAAATATACATTTATATGTAAAATAAAATTTCAAAACTAGCTTTATGAAAGCATGAAAAGTAATTGTTTCGTACTCTACTCCTTTTGTGACTTCGCAAAACAAATATGCAAATGCTTCAAGTCCTCTACCCTATCTATAAATATTAAAATAATTTCTTGAATTAATGTTATATTAGAGGAAATTAAAAGCTATAAATCATGGCTTAATGGTTTATAACTAATAATAAATATAACAAGGTATCTAATCAATTAAATTGTAAATAAATCTTTTAATCTATAAATAGTAAATGGCAGGATAATAAAATGAAACTGTTTTTAAATATTTCTAAATATTTTTAAAGATATATATGTAACTTATTAATTAAAATTTTAAAATGTATAATACAAAAATAATATAATATATATATTTGAAATATAAAATTGTAAAATTATAATAAAACATAATAAAATTATCCTTTACAAGACTCTGTTATAGGGCAATTAAAAAAACTTATCAAAAAATAATTTTAAATAATCATACAAAAAATTATCAGGAGGTCAAAGAGTTATAACATTAATACAATACTAATAATAATATTATTAATACAATAACAAAAAAATCTATTACATTATATATACTTACAGCATCAGCCGGTAATTTTTCGATTTTATCCCAATCGACTGATGGGCCAGATTCTTCTAAAAATCGCTGGAATAAACGTGAAAATGCTGTAAACTGAGATTTGGCTAACTCTTTTTTATCCTCGGGTGTAGTCTTAAGTAAGGACAAAATTTCTTTTTCTAATTGCACCAATGAATCACGTTGAGTAAGTTCCTTAAATTCTTTTAAGTCTGTACTAGAAGGAACACGAGTATGTCCTTTTGGCTAAAAACATAAATTTAAATATAATTAGAAAGTATAAAAAAAACTTTGTCACATTAATAATTTGTAATACAAAGCATGTGACACAATATCATATGTTAGTAAATACTAATAATTACTGTAAAATATTACTGTCATAATTTTTTAAAAAATACATTTATAGTTAAACTTATGAAGCAAAACTATTTATTTATTATAATATATTGATCACATGTACATTTAAAACCTAACATTAAAAAACAACTAAAAAATAACAATTAAAAATAAAACTTAATTTGTCAACCTTTGTTATTATTTTTTTTTTTTTTTTAAGATAACTTTCAAAAATCAAAAATACAACCCTAGAACACCATAGTAAATTTGTATGATTGTTATTTATTTAAATCAAATTATTCGTATTAAAATATAGATAAATCAATTGTTTTCAATATATTAGTAATAATTGTCACCTATGTATTAAAATATTTCATTTTCATTTTTATTAATATAATTTACATTCTATAGGAATGAAAAATATAGTTTGAAATTAATATTTATTGGAATTATTGATATTACTACCTATATTGGAACATTTTCCCCCAATTAGATTACCAATTTTTAAGTAGGTATTTTAAAAAAATATAATATATTTAATTTCTAAAGCAGGGGTCGGCAAGTAATTTCTATTGGAGTCCTAAAGATAAAAATAATAAATCGATGAGGTCCAGTAAAAAAATCTCACTCTAGTATAATAAAATCTAGTATATGCTTTTACAGTAAATAAATAATAAAGTAATCAAGTACAATGTATTGACAGGGTCGAAAGTTTTACTTTCTGCGGCCTGGATTTGGAACTCGGTCCGGCAGTTGCCGACTACTGTTCTAAAGCTACCTTAAAAAATAATATGAAATTTAATGTAACTGTTACTTAACTAAAATAAATTATATTATATTACCATAAAATATATAAACTAAGACTTAAGATATTTATATTACTTAGGTCATATTATTTGCAGTGGGTTTAAAATGTATAAAATTAATATTATTTCAATTTGGAATTTAATAAATTAATAAAAATTAAATAAACAATCTTTAATTTTGCATTTTAATTTGTTTATTTTGCAAAAATCAATGGGAATATTATTAATATTTGAGTGCCACCTATAAATAATCGAATAAATAATTTTAAGACATTTTAATATTGACTATGAACAAACAATGAAACATAAATATAATTAATGAATTAACTGAAAATACTTCGCTACAAACTGAATACCTATAATATTTTACACTCATCAAATCTTCCAACAATTTTTAATTCGTAAATAAGATTTTGTAACGAGTTTTATTTTTATTTTTTTACCTACCTAAAAACCATAATAATTTTAAACATGAGTAAAAATATATAAGATTTACCTTAGACACATTAGTGGAAATATTTATTCCCGAGTATCCCATATTCGTTTCTTCAACCATATTTCCCAACAAAATTTTACAAAATTTATTTCACTTGACTAATACAACCAACGAACATCCGTCACAATGAACATAACATAAACTGGCCTTCCCTCACTCATAAAACCAGTTTTTATACAACTAATTCATATAGTATTTCTACGGCCTTTATCTAATCTACAAAACGCAATTGTACCATGCGATTGTAAGTTCAATATTCATACGTTTTTCCTTTCCGTAATTTTTATACGATAATAGGGTCCACTAAATGTATTTGTTTTCTGTACAACTAATTTACCAATTTATCCAATTTACTACTAACAATTCATTGCTAAGGACATATTACATAAATAAAATTACGCTTTTTCATATACATATAATTATAGTAGATTATCATACATTTTAATTTTAATTAGGTAGAGTCAATGAAAATAGAATAAAAATAGCTGTCTACGTTTTAAAAACACAATGAGCACAAATTTTAACAAAAAAAAATATCGTTGATACAATAGCAGTTATAAAAAATAATTAATTGTTTATAATATTTACCTGTTTTATATTAAAATATTTAAAATCATACGAACCAAAATCAAATTGTTTTGTAAATTCCGACATTATTTTGGTAATAGTAATGGTAGGTAATATCTTTTGTACTTCGGTCACAGAAAATTAAAAACGATTTAAATCAATAATCAACAAACGACAAAGAAACTTCAAAATCAAGTTTATTTAATTTAATTATTTATCAATGAATTGCTACGATACGTAATTCATATTTTAATAACAATTCGTAGTTTAAAATATTATAAGAAACAAAATTATTTTAATTAAAATAATTAAGCTAAATATTTTTTATTCATCTTCATATTTATTGTGAATCTGTTCTTGGGTATATTAAAATGAATTAATAAGTAATTTATACATAAAAATATATTAAATTAACATAACAAATTTAAAATATTTCAGCAGCCGTTTAAAAAAAAAATGTATATGAAATAATTACATACCTAAATTATTATTTTTTATTTCATAGATTAACAACTTCAAACTGTTATAACAATATATAATATATAATTATTAGCGAAATCCAAATTAAAACATTTGAAATTAATTTTAAAGCCTTGATAAAAAAAACATACGGAAATACGAAAATAAAAATAATTGTAATAACCCCTTATGGGATTATGAAATGGCGTGTTATTGTTGGTTGATAATTTATTAAATTGACATATTTAATATTCAAGGTTAAATTACCTGTTTTTTCAACGACTAACCGTTAATATATGATGGTTTGTAAATATAAGTAGGTAACAAATAATATTAGTTAACTACTACAACTGATAGATAATCCTCTTTAAACTTCAAGAATCAACTGAATAAACTAATTAAGTACAATAGGGTTTTTTAAAATTATGAACACAAAAGAGTAAAATTTATTGATTATTATAGTATTATATTTTTTAACATAACAAATTATATAACTGCAATATTTTTTAAGCTAATTACATTTATAAATTAATATTATACAATATATTTTAATATGACATGTCATTATAATTGATAAATAAATTATTATTATCTAAGACGTTAATTGGTTCTTATAAATTATGATAGGTAGGAACATCGCTTGCAACAATATTGCATTGAGAATAAATGATATTTGTGGTCTCTAAAAAATTTATATTAATATTGCTTAATAAGACAAATTAACATTATTGCACAACTTTTAATCAGAATAGTGACAAAAAAAAAAAATCACAAGTGTCCAAAGTTAAGTAATCTATTTATAATGTATGATTTATACCAATGAAGATTTAATATATTCCGATTTTGTATAGCCCAAATTTATATATATTTTTTTAAAACATTGCTCTCTACATAGAATTTTTACCATTGTTGAGTGCCTATATTTTATAGTCTTTGGTATTATACTGCACTTTCGTAGGCCATAAATTCTTAAATATAAAATACCTATTGAAAACTATACGTAGATATTTTTTGTAATTCTAACAATAACATAATTAAAATGTTTATTTTGTCAAAAAGTAAATACATAAAAATTCCGTTTCATAGTCCCTTCGTTATAATTATTAATAAAGTATTTATGATAGGTAATACGTTTTAAGATTTTTCAATGTAATTAATTAAATTCATGCGTGACCGATACTTCAAATTGAACTATACAAAGTTATTTCTTTGAAATTAAAAACATGATTTTACTGTATCAATTATTAGAGATAATTTTGAAATACAATAAAAATTAGTATTTTAATAAGTTTCATAATTAAATAAAAAAAAACTTTATTATCACTGCAAATATTTTTGGAAAATTTATTAATTGTTAAGGAAATACCCTAAAGAGCTGAATAAATGAAATGAAAAGATAATATATCAATTAAAATATTTTAAAACTTTAGATAAATTGGTTATTTATTTAATAACTGATAAATTATTTAGAGATACTAGTTACTCCAGCGTATGTAATATTTTTGAACAATTTAACTCATGAAATGACTAAAATGGATAATTTTAATATTATATGCAGTACCTAGCGTATTTCATAAATCGAAAACAAAACCTTTAAAGTTCGGCATGATAATTATCTTTCTTCTCTCTTTCCTATCCTAGCAGGAGTTCCTCAAGGAAGTGACCTCTCTCCTGACCTTTACAATATCTTCAGTTCAGATCTCCCCAAACTTCAAATACCACTCTAGCTACTTACGGCGATGATACATCAATCGTATCCTTCAATAGCAAACCGATTGATGTATCCACTGCCCTCTAATACCACCTCGACCTTATAGGGAAGTGGTCTTCGAACTGGAAAATTAAAATTAACGCTGACAAACCCGTTCATGTCTCATTCACACTCAACAAAAAAAAACGATTCCTACTTTCTTTCTCCAAGGAGGTCCTATCCCCTCCTTAACTCAAGTCAAATATCTAGATATTATTTTAAACAAAAGATTAATCCGGGGTCCTCACCTAAAACCAAAAAAAAAAATTGTTAAACACTAGCTCATTTACTATCTCATTTATTACGCCCTATACTAAAATCCAAACTTCCACTTCATAATAAAATACTAATCTTTAAGTCAATGCTAAGACCAATTTGGTCATATAGTACCCAAAAATGGGACTGTGCCAAACCAACGCAACTAAAAACAGTCGAAGCCTACGTATTTCCTTTTGTACAATCACATCCGCCCCATGGTTTGTTTCTAATTCCACCCTCCATGAAGACTTAAATATTAAATCAGTTATTAATTTAGTTAAGACCCACTATAAAAGATTCCATTCCAAATTACATCTACACCCAAACCCATTAATCGCAAACCAGCACTGTCTCAATCCTCGGCAACCCTCCTCGTCATCTTAAAATACGTTGGTGTTGTGATCTTTTAGATTAAAAAATTGTCTGTTCGCCTATTGAAACTCGTCTAAAGGGTCCTATCAATGAAGTTTGAATTTAAAACTGGTATCTTTAAATAAGCTTGACATTCACGAAACAATCACTTAAAAATCGAAATCGTCCACGTTCAATGCGTAAAATAGGAGCTCGTACGCGTTCAAGTTCTATGAAATATCTTGAATATTTTATTTTTGATTCGCTTATCTGAATTTTGTATAAATAGGAACTTTAAAATATGTATTATGCTAGTTCAGCACTCTCACCAAGGCGATGCGAGCAGAGGAGTGTCTAGGATCAAAATTCAGGACAGGCCTGGTTATAAAAATAATTTGGGGTATTTCCAAGGAGCGTTTGAGAATCGCCGATAAATTTTACGATTATTAATTTTATTTAAAAACAAATGTTTATATTGTTTACAGAAAAAAATATGTTCACACAATTGCATATGCAGTATGTTGATGTACTTACATTTTACATTCAGTATTCAGTGTGCTTATATAAATATGATTTTAAAATCCACGTTTTCGGTATACTTAAAGAATAAAAATCAGGGTAGGCCCGGGTCTACCAGACCTACCCGCTGGACACGCCTCTGGATGCGAGTCAGCGCGAGCACTAGAGTGTAGTCTTGTCTCGTTTAACCACGCCTCTTACGAGCTAGGTTTAGTGTCGGTCTTTTAGTCGCGAGTCAAAGAGTACGAGGCTTGAGGCCTACGTCCAAACTGCACGGTCAGATACGAATAACAGAGTAAAACGAAAATTCATATGGTTGGCTCACGTCGTTTCGAGGAGTGTCTCGCTTTACCTTGCCTCATTTATTCTCGTGATAAGGTAACTTCGCGAGAATGTAGTGCCAGTATTAGATATATTTTACTTTATGTTTAAAACCTATACTTATAATAAATATTTTTTATTAATACATATATTTTAAAAACTGTAAATAAATGTACACGCCTCAAAAACCGTTTAAATTGATTAAAAATAATAACGTCTTTCACTTTCACATTCTATTTGATAAAAGCAAATGACGTTCGCGAATTATTCACAAAATAAGAACGTAAACGCATAAATATGCATTCACCCTGTTCTTTCCAAACACTGAATATATATTAGGGGTGGTCACAATGAGGCTCGCGAACCGCATTTGGCTCTTAAATCAGTTTCATACAGCTCTTGAAACGAAGTTTTAAGTAAAATTAATAAATATAATTCCATTAGAAACTACACGGCATAGATTATAGAGTAATAATATACATCAGTGATGCAATATATTATAAAATTATTATTATTACTATGAGTGCAAAGGTTTATACATTTTGTATATTGTTATTGTTTATTTTACATCTATTTGTATAATTCTGGATTTTCTAAATGACATTACATAATAATATAAGTACTCAGCATGTGAACACTGAATAATGAACACTCGAAAAAGCACTTCTTATAAATAATTCTTCTAATTATGTTCATAATAATTAAATAAATATAATAAAATAATAAACTGAAAATTGAGCCTTCATTTTATAAATATCTGTTATCAATGTGGCTTGCTTCAAATTAGCTTTATACATTTTTGGCTCCCGAAATTAAGGATATATATATATATATATATATATATATATATATATATATATATATATATTATAACTATTATATATATATAAAAAGTATATAGTTCATTGTAGTTCATTAGTTATTTATATTTTTATTTTTTTAGAAATATAGCTAAGTTCCTTAAAATATGAATTGAATTCCAGTAAAAAAAAATTGTATTTATTTATAAAATACAATTATAATATGTAAAATAATATAAATTTAAATGAAAAAAAGGCTATCAAATACTAAAATTGTATTATATGTACATGTATATCTTAATTGATATAGATTTATCCAATACAATTCAGAATATGTACATACAACATATATACCTAATTTAATAAGTAAAATAAATAATCATATGTGTATGGTTTATCATTATATATTTGTATTTAAACTGAAATAGTACAACTGTAAAATAAATAGAATCTGCCACCAAGGTTAAAAGTTTCAATTGATACCTGAGCATGTGATGATAGCCTGACATTTTAATGAATTGTTATAAAGTAGTTGAAATACCGATGTAACCATATTATACAACTACTTTTTATAAATTACTTTTTTCAGAAATGTATACTTAGATTTTTAAATTTACTTTGTAGATGTTGTGTTATTAATATTGTTAGTTACTACTGTGAGCTAACACAATAGTAAACAAATATCTAAGAACATTTTAGTTTATAAATCATAAGAAATATTAAAAAGTAATTAGTAAAAAATGTTTAAAATAAAATCTAAAAAATTAAATTAACATTAATTACAAAATAATGTATTAAATATGATATTTAACCGTTATAATAAAATACATTTTGTAAAATACAAAAATATTGAGATTTATATAAGATATATGAGATCAACTTAAATTAATTTAATAAAATACAATTTAATATTAATAAGTATTTTTACTTTCCAAGTCTAAAAAGTTTATTCGCTTAGAATTTCATAACACAGTTAAAGTCATTAATTTATTAAACAAATAAATTTACTTAATACTCTTTTGGTTGATTTAATGTTTAATAAAATAAATTAAAAAATACAAGTATAGTATAGAAATATATATGAAGGTCAAAACCATGTTATATATTTAAGTGAAATATTTACCTAATTTTTTTATTTGTCATATTAAAAAAAAAAAAAAATGAAATGATTGATGCTACATTTTAATAGGACATGGAATTAGATAAAATATTTTTCAATAATTTAAGTTCAATTATAAAAACACATTTTAAAGTTCAAAAAGGCAATAAGACACCTTTGCTAACTTATATGTCAATGCATTTCCTCAAGTTGATGTAAATAACTTTAAATATGAACTAAAAATATTGAATTAGTTTAAATTATTTGTAATTAAAAAAGCAATTGAAAGTAAAAACAACTGTTAATAACATTAGACTTTGTATTTTAAATCATCTTTAACCTGCTATTCATCTACTATAACAAAAATAATTATATTAGTTACATCAACACCTAATGGGTTCAATGTTTTTACCTAAGAATTAATAGACATACTTGTTAAGCGATATCAAATAACACTTATTAATCTTATTTCTATAGGTAGTATAAACAATTAAGCAAGTTAAGTATGACGTATTTACTTCAATCACACAATAGAAACAAATATAGTTTTATAATTATCATTCAAGTACATAAATTATTTTAATTAATTAAATTAAAGTGATTGACATGTTAAATTTTTAAAATAGATTCTTTATTAATTGTTATTAACAATGTAAATAGTTATAGAATGTGATTTATAATATTTTTAACTAAAATAAAATCATTACCTGATGTCCATCCACAGATAATAAGTTTGAAAACATTGTTCTACTTAATATATATATACTAATATGTAAATGAATATTTTATCAATAATATTCGACTCATAAATTATATGTAACAGAGTTTGAGACGAAATTACCTAAAAGACAAACATTTAAAAAAAAATTATTGATTCTACGTTAAATCTCAAAATAATAGTATAAGGGCATTAATATTACTTGTTATCGGTTACTGCTTATCTGTATGGAGAATAAACGTTATCTCAACAAACAATAACAAATAAATAAATTATCCAAAAAATTTAAAATTTCATCTGTGATTACGCTTATGGTAGAAGTTGTCTGGAATTAATAATGATATTGAATAAGTAATTAATATAATCATCAAGTGTTTAAATAATTATAAATATAATTTACTGAGTTATACAAACAATAAACAACAAGAAAATAATAAGTAGATAAACGATTCAGTGCATAACAAGGTCACTTCCCAAAGTTTTTACTGTGTTATTTATAACTAGATCAGGCAAGTCTTGTCGCTCTTTAGTATCTTATAGTAACTTATTTAGTAACATAAATTAAATATTTGATCTATGATTGTGATGACTCTGACAATGATGGTAAAAACACAGAATAGTCTATTCTGTGGTAAAAATGCGCAACATTCCCGTTTAAAATCGGAAACTCAATAGGTCTTGAAAAAAAACACATAATGGTCACACAATAATTAAAATTATTACCCAGTGGTTGCCAATTTTTATACATTTTGTGCTTGGAATGAAAAATATTTAACACTATTATCAAATACGTATAAATAGTGGCGTATTTTCAAATTTTTCTGGTGTCCACTTGTTATAAATAATTAGTATAAAATATGATAACTTGTAACAAGTTACGTCCTATACATTTTTTGGAGGGGATTCAATACATACTTGTATAGTCGTATTTAATATTATGTATGTACAAATAATATATTTTGTGTTACAAAATAAAATATAATTTTATAAATTTCAGTCATTTATGACAGTTTTTCTGTGCGATAGCTTAAATTTCAAAGATACGAGTACTTACCTAATACCATTGATTAATACTTATTTAATCAATGCTAATACCTATTATCTTTATTGTACTTTATATTTAGCTGTAACTTGGAAAACGATGTCAGAATAGCATTACAGACTAATTATATACTATACTTATTACTTAACTATGGTGCAAGAACGTGTATCTGTTTTTTATTTTTTATTTTGGGGAGTTCAATATCTCTGTACCCTCCGTAAATATGCCACTACTTATAAATATGGTTATATTCGGATCATTTGAACGAATTACATATATTGCTTAAAGTTATGACGAATCGAAAATAATTTCTGAGTCCTGTGTCCTTGTGTAGATGTAGCATGTACGCATGATTCTATATTTAGATTTGAGACTGTGGTTTGATTCATTAAGGGTGAATCAAACTGCCATTCGGTGATTGTCTTGTTTGGCCCCGATTAATATAACTAATTATATAATGTAATAAAATATAATTGAAATCTAGTGATGGCATTTGTGAAATGTAAAGGTGTTTAGTTGCATTGCATCCAATAATTTCTGAAAATACCTATGCAACCAATGTACATTTACATAATATGAAGTCAAATGTAGTATTTAATTTAATAAACGCAATGATAATAATTACGAATAAAGTTTTTTTTTCGTTTGGTGCTTTTACTAGTTAATATGGTTTATTTAGATTTAAATTATATATCATAAATTATCATGTTTCTTTAACCTATACTTCGAGAACTCAAAATCTATACATTTCTTGGATTAGTGCGTTGTTATTAAATAAAATAATTAGGCACTGAGTTTCCTACCCCGAATGTTTAATTTTGGTTATTAAATACTAGTATATAACATATTTCTTTATTGCGTAGGTAATAACATTTATTATGCTTGTAAGTATATATTATTTATAAAATAGATACTACATTAATATTAGTTTATTACATCGACCTTCGTTCAGATTCATAATAAAGAAATAAATGCGATTATTTTTAAATTAATCTTATATTTTGAACTTAAACAAATAAATATTTACACTGTAGAACACAATTTTAACGTAAGCACATATCAATTTTATAAAAGCCTAGACTACGTTCAGTATGCATTTCATTTTACGGGTCAGTTCTAATTTTTAATTTTATAAATTTTAACTTACTAAAATACACCAATCATAGGCATAATTGGAGGGGGGGTCGGGGAAAGGAGACTTATTAACCTTAAATACTTTCATAGTCCTCCTACATTAAAAATACCCAACGAATCAAATAATTTTGTATTTAAGATTAAGATAAAATCCAACCATTTATGTCTATAATCTAAATACACGAAATAATTTTGAAAATTCTTGTTATTCAGGGTATTATATCTTTCAATTTACTTAAGAATATCCAAAATCAATATTTGGTCCTCAAAATTGGGTTTTTTCATTTTCTCACTAAAATATGAGCTGAATCTATAATAATGAATAGAAACAAATTTTGACTGTATGTAAAATAGTACAGACAGAGGTATAGCAGGTATATAGTAAGGACGTATCCCTTGTAGGTTGGTATTATCTTAGTACTTATAGTCCCTAAAATATAAGCTTTAGTTGTGGTGTCACAGATACTCAATACTCAGATGAACAGTCTCATACCATTAGTGGTCACACTTATATTTATCACAATAATAACTATTGCCTTTTAAAATTATAAAAGCTAAAAAACTTCAAAATAATTGTAATACATAATAAAAAATGTAAAGATACAATTTGCTCAATGATCTGCCTTATTGTATTATATGATTATACTCTGCCTTGAACTTTAATGTCTATACAACTATGCTTCTATGAATATAACCGTGGGGGTAGTAAGCATGGGACCTTAGGGGTTATAGTTCTCAAAGAAACTTTTGTAGTCCCCTCACGGTGTTTACTTTAATTTAAAATATTTTATCTAAAATTATAGTTTTAAATGTTTTTATAATATTTATAATATGAATACAGAAAAATAAAGACATCTAAGTTTGATTTAATAATTTAACTTTGATTATTTTATTTTTTTTTTGTAATGTAAAATAAAGTGCAGATTAAAAACGAATCAAATATAAATTATTTTTTCTATAAAATGTTCTCTTTTCCTTTAACTCAAGTTAAACATAAAGAGTTTTTGGAAAAAAATGTCAAGTCTCCGTAGATTATTAAATCAAACTACGTCCATGAATATAATTTCTAAAACCATGTATTACTACTGACTAATTTTACTGAATTTGTATTTAATCAACGAACAAGTTGTAAGATAAGATTGTAGCTGTGTCGTAGTCAACTACATTTCTAAGTTCCTCCCAGACTTTATTAGTCATTATATAACACACTTCTTTTTTTCATTTTCATTAATTAATCAAACTAATAGAACAAAAAATAATTCTGGTATTGCAATGTAAATGGGTAATAATAGAATTAATACAATAATATTTATAATCACCACAACAGTTTATACTAAACGCTTTAGACCTTGGAATTAATGAAATAGTTTAAAAATAAGTCACTAGTTGATCTGCAAAATTTTCTTTTGTAATTATTCAGTCATAAAATAAATTGTTTCATAAATTAAGGAAAGTAGGATGAATCTTTGAGTGGCTGCTGAAATAGTTAAAAAGTTATGCCATAGGCGTGAGCACAGGGGGTGTGGACGGTATGGCCGTGCACCTTTCGAAATGTTATAAATGGGGCCCTACAATTTAAGTCTAAGAGTAAAGGGCCGATTCTTTAATTGATTTTATTCCTAATTAAAAGTAATTTATTTCAAAGCAGTTTAGTAAAAGAAAAAAGAAAACTAAATTTTCTAAAGTCTAAGACAAAAATGTAATATAAATTAATATCAGTATTCTTCTTCTTCTCCTTCGCCTTTTCCTAACTATTTGGGGTCGGCCACCGTTTTTTTAAATCTTTGTTCGTCTTAATTTTCTACATCCTCTATGCACACACCAACAGCCCTCATATTATTCTCAATCATATCCAACCATATTTCTTTTGGTCTTCCTCTGTCTCTTTTCCTTCAATTTTCATAACCATTCCAATTGCAATTGTTTCCTTTCTCTTATATTATAATATAATACGTTATTTTAGATTCTGAACGGAGTGAAGAATGTATTGATTTTACAATGATGTGTGTTTTTTTTTTTTTTTTTTTTTCGTGTCTGTCGACACGATTTGGGGCAGTAAAAATGCTTCGATTGCCTTATGTAGCAACTATTCTGAAAGGAAAGTGAATCTATTTGGTACTTTGGGAGGTCAAAAGTAAAAAATTTTCAATATTTTTTAAATGCGACGGGAAAAACCATAAAAAAATTTGGGAAAAACTTATTAAAATCCATAGGCACAATTTTTTTTTATAAGTGTTTGAACAGCGAATATTGACATAAAATTACATGTAAAATATAATATAATGTATAATATTCTAGACTGACAAATAATATCGGTTTTTTTAAAATGCCCTAACTCAAAAACGAAAAACCGCAACAACTTGAAATTATCATTAAATCTTTATATTGACGTTTTCTATACATGGTTAAAATTTCAAAGTATTTTGACATATTTTGACTTATTTATAGACAATTTAAATTTTCGGTTTTTCTAAATTTTTCGTTTAAAATAAAATATACTTATATAATATTTATAAATAACATTGTATTATATTCTAGACTAACATATCATCTCCGTTCAGAATCGTTTTTCGTATACAATGATACCTATCATTGAATTCAAATTTAACAAATCCATTATAATGACCTATCCTATGAAGAGTCGCACTCCACCCCCAAGTGTACAGCAGAGCGAGGCCCATCCGGTTCTTTTTTCTATTTTTTTTTTAAATGTGTTTATATTACATATACACATTTTTATTTTTATAATCGACGCGATACGTGAAGCGATAAAAATAAGTCCTGCACACATTAATTATGCTCCGAACTACCATGTATTAGCAGTGGCAGATTTAGTGTTTTGACATCCATGGACTTCATCACTCTAGTACTCTACCCTCTCTTCAAAGGAACCAAGGATATTTGGTTTGAATCCTTCTCTTCAAATTGATTACACTTTTTATAAAAAAATATAAAAAAAAAATAAAAAACGATGCGTGTTGTTCTTAACCATCACTGCCTACAACCAGGTCCAATGTTAGGAGGGTTTCTAAACATTTAAAGAATTATTCTATCTAGTGATTAAGGGTCGTACACGAATATACATACTTATCTGAATAATTAGAATTTATTATTATAGTTTATATAGGTATGTTGTATGTATCTATATTGTATAATTACTATCATATTTGTGTTACAGATCCGCATGAGCCACCCATCCATTGACAAATATGGAATGGCCATAGCCTCTTAAAAATCCCTACACTACGCCACTACATGCTGTGGCCTATAAAGCATACAGTAATATTCATTATTATGTATAATATAGGTTAGTATTTACTTCTTAATATTAATATTTTTATTTACCTTCATTGAGTATATTAATGAGTTTTCGTTTTGTGTTATGATTATATTGGTCTCTGAGGGATGTATAAGTTTGTCATTTAACCATTGTCTATAACGATATAGATGTATCTTACATTTTAGAAAAAAATATTTGTGGAGGGGGAATTATGGTAAGGCAGATTAAATATGTTGTCTGGGGCATAAAACGTCCAAATAATGAGTACAAATCTTAAATAATTGAATATATCTGACAAAAAATATGAGATTCAAGGAAAACATATTCATTGGGATTAATACACCTTAATATCAAATAAAAAATTAAAGTTATTTTTATTTTAATATTTATTCATTATAATTTATGAAATATTAAATATACCTACACATTTTGTTAAGTAGAGCCCAAAAGTATTATACACACCTCCTGAAATACATGATCTGCGCACGCCTTTGCTTACCCATTATAAGTTAGTATGGTTTCTTATATAATCAAAAATAATTCACAAATTAAAAAAAATAAAATAAAAAATTCAAATAATTTTGTTTTATTTATTAAAAACGATTGGTCATTTAAAATGTAATAGGTAACAATTTTACTTTTTTTTAAGTATTGTATAATTGTTGTTATACTTTACTGAGTTTGTAGTAATCTATGAAATTGCAAACAATTTTGATTTTATAATCATAAATAATAAGAGACAAACATTTTCCTATTGTGTAAATTAACAAATAAATTTTGTGGTGATGATGAGACCGTTTGGGTCTAAGATTTTAACATACGGTAAGGATTAAATATTTTATCTATACTAAAGGTTATTTATTGTTTTAATGACTTGTTATAACTAGACCATTTGGGCTTAAGACTTTGACAAGAGGTAAGGATTAATTATTTTATCTATAATAAAGGTTATACATTGTTTTAGTAACATTGAATCATTACATTTACTTTCTGTATCATAAATAACACTTAACATTTTTGAAAAACACGTGTTGTTAAGATGTATTTTAACCACATTGAGAATGTTAATTTAAATATTTTTGCAATTGATTAATTCAAGTATAGAAAAATATTAACTTAATATCATTGGTCATACAGGTAAATTCTTTAGAAATAAATGAGTTATTAGTTAATAATATTTAAATGTCAAGTATTAAAAGAAGGCTAGATTTGTTGATAAATTGACTAAAATGCTTGGGATATATTACATATTAAAGTACAAAATATTTAGTAATTAATTAAACCAATTGCACTAATTTTATAATTTTAAATTATGCAAGCTATTTTACATAATAAAAAAAAACAATTTTTTAGAAATTGTTTAGATTATTATTAGAAGCAGGAGCTAGGTTATAATACTTGGGTTGACTGGGCTGAAATAGTTCGGCCCATAAAGGAATATTATTTGCCATGCATACAGTAAGGGCTAGTTCACATGAAAGACGTTAAACGCGCGCTTACAAATACTATAAAACAAATTACATATATTAACTGTACACATGATAACGCGTGTGGTGGGCGACACGCACTTAACGCATTGCCAACGCAAGTACCTTGTCTATGCACGTTAGAATATGTCGTAACAATTCATAGATTTGCATTGATGTGTTCAGTTGCAGCGCACGTTTTGAAGCGATAGGTTCTTGTTTTTCAACATTTTCAGTTGTTTTTTTGAAAAAGTTTTTTCCAAAATCAAAAATTCATAGTGAAGAATTTAATTCTTATTTATTCATTGACGATACAACATCTATAAATAAATTACATCTGCAAAGTCCATCTGAGACAGAATACAATACTCAGCTGACTACGGTATAAACGCACGATAAGCTCCTACATTCAGTAAACATGTGAACAGTGGTAACAATGTCAATGCACATTTAACGCCTTTCATGTGAACTAGCCCTAAGAGACAAAAATACTGTAACAGAAAACATATGATAATAAATATATGGTATATGACTAAATCTTCAATACAACTAAAACACATTGGTGAATTGTCGATTTTTCAAAGCTAGTACATTTGATATTATGTCCACTTAAAACAAACAATAAGATAACTAAATATTTCCTTTTTCTTTTTTAGGAATTATTCTAAAAAAGAAAATAATATAATATCATACTTATCATTTTATATGAATATGTAATATATTATTGAAATTAATACAATTTTAATAATCTCCCCAAGTCAAAAAAATGAATACTATTTTTATACAACTTAATTAGTAATCCAATAGCAACATTACTAATTTTTAATGAAACTTTAGTTAATACTTGTAATATTATAAGTCACTAATATTAACAATATTTTTTGGTAATTGCTAAAAAAATAAAAATAAAATTAATTTTAAAACCAATATCTAATTTTGACCATCTCAATTAATTAATTTGTTGAAATGTATAAATAGATATAAATAAGTTTTTATAATTAATGATATTATTTAAAATATACAGTTGAATAAAACAATAATCTGGATAAATGATAAAATAAATATTTCAGTATTTTTCTGGTATTAAGGAGCAGTGGTCATGCAGTTGATTACGACTCGCGCAGTCACCAATTCAAATCCGACTTAGTGCATAAAATATTCTGCAGAATTAATTCTGTAGTTTCTCTCACCATCCTATCTCTGCCATTGTTCTGGTCGTTCTACACTAATCCCCACTGGGAGTTAAGTCTGCACACGTGAATTCTATATTCAAGAGAAGAGGTAAGACATACTGCTTTACCATACCAAGTGAAATTAAATGTCAACTAAGATCTTTGATGGTCATTTTGATAGGTAAATTTGAAAAAAAAAAATATTTAGATTTCTGGTATCAACACATTTATTTTTTAAAAAATGGAGAAAAAGTAATTTCTAAAATCGTTAAACAATCATTACATTTTCTTAATAGAAATGGAACATGTTATTTATCTGCAGCGTGTAATAATTATTCATGTACAAATAAAAGTATTTTTATTTATTTCAGATATATGTTATGAAATCTACCATATTAGGAGCATTTAAAATAATGCAAATATGTTATGAGATTAATTATTATAACTTTTAACAATATTCATTCTATAAAATGGAAGTGACTGAAATAATAATTAAGCTTTAGCAGCTAATGCTTGTAAATCTACCATACACTTTTTGAAACTCTGCTTTTCTTGATCACTTGTAAGAGATTTCAAAACATTTTCAATAACCCAATTAACCATATGTCTTTGCTGTACAGTGCGTGTCAAGTTGGCCAACTCCAACTGATAATCCAAGCGCCTTTTTACCTTTTAAAAAAAAAAAAAAAATACAAACAGTCTAAGAATGAAACTTAAAAATATCATACGGCATATATAATATTTCTGTAATCTTAATACCTGGTTGTATACTTGAAGGGCTCGTTCACGATAAATAGTTTCCAACTGTATAGATATATTCTCTCGTTTAGCTTGAATTATATGTTTTTGAGCTTCAGTTCTCCATATTTCTTTTTTCTGGTTTTCAATAAACTCTTTTAAAGTATCAACTTCATTTGTACGATTGGCATTACAATCTTCTTCATATTTCTAGATACAATCAAGAATACAAATTAATTAATAATATAATGAAATAAATACAATAAATTACATTAATTACATACATCAATTTCTTTATCCAAATATGCAGCTAAAGACTTTCCAAATTTCTTCCATCCAAAATAAAATAACCCAATTGTAGCGAACACATAAGGAAACTCGTGTTCAACAACCCATATTTCTTTACTTAACACATAGGTAGTGATACCAGCAGCAAAAACATATGGACCTAAATTAAAAACATTTTGTATAATTCTGTCTATTGGAATAATTTTCATTTTTAAAATTTGTACAGCAAATTTAGAATGATGGAATAACCAAAATTTGTCTCAGACTTTATTCCAAGGTTTTATATAGTTATTTATATAGTTTGTGAAAATTTAACTAATATCTTTTTAATTTTAATATCAAGTAAAATAACAACATATTGTATTGTATTATAACAATATTTTTATAATATATTTATTAACCAATTTTATCAAATGTATAGTTATAGAAATAAGAATTTCATAGTGTATATTTAAAACTTCTAACAAACACTGAAATCCAAGCAACAATTTTTTACTTCACCATCATTCTAAGCTATTTCAAATAAGTTCAAAATATAAAATTGTAATCTTCAAGACTTGTATTATAAATTTAAGTCAAATGTAATAAGATTTATACCTGTGACTCCGGTCTTTTTGTAAAATACTTCAAACCACTCTTCTGGTACAAACAAATATCTAGTTTTAGCTGGCTCTTCTAATCTTACCAATCTAGGAAAATTCACTAAATCTCGTTCAGGTCCTTCAAATGGATTCTGTTGAATTTGGCCATTGGGTTTTGGGAATCCTGGTACAATGATTGATTCGTTAGAGGTAGTAACTGTTGGCTTGGTTTGCGTGGAGCGTACACTGGCACAAAGTGGTGCTACTCGGAAAAGTTCTGTAAAACCACATTTAAATCAAAATAATATAAATTTGTCATGGTATAACAGCTTACCTGAACGTAAAGCCAATCTGGACAACATTGTCATATGATTGTTTAAAGACAATGCTTAAATTTTAGTAGAAAGTAATCGGCAAATAAAATAGTACTCCCAATAACGGTGATGGATAATGGTTACGGGTGAAATTATACTCGGAGAGGTCAACAACGATGTAAGAAAAAAACCACTTACAGCTGATTAAAGCTAAAACATCGCTTGTAGAACAAAATATTATCAGTTCATTTTCATAGGAAATTCCTATATTTTACTTTCTTCCATGTTTTATTGTTATCTTATAGGTTACAATTTGGGCGTGGATCATGTTTACTTCGGAACCTAACCTGGTGTATTGCATAGAGTAACTCTATGGTGTATTGATACACCGTGTTCGCAACATAGATATTAAAGATATTATCTATTATTATCTATAGTTCGCAACCATAATCTCTTCGTGATTAATGTTATCTCGGTTACGGTGTAAATTATATACGGTATGCAGTTCCTTCTTTATGTAGCTATGGTTAGACGCTATAATTTAAATCCACATATTTAAATTATAATTTTATTGTTAATCTTTTAATTTAAATGTAATTTATATCTGTGTTTAAATCATAGAATTATATTACAATAGTTAATAAAATATTAAAATTTATAGTTTTTATTTTTGATCTAAGTTTACGATACTGGTGATTTATGATTTCATACGGTAGTCCCTTTTGTAGCACGAATAAGTACATTTTATCTCCGTGACCCTTATGCCCCATTTACATTCAGCCCATTTTTGTGACAGTAAGCAGGGAAGTGGGCAGCACGAATATGTAAATACGTCACTCGCGCTGACCATGCTCCTCGCATTGTCACTGCCCGTCGCTCCCATGCTACAATTCGAGCGGGGAACGCCGTTCCCTAATTCCTTTATGCTTAGTAGTTACGTGCAGCAGTTCGGCTGGACTGTGACCGATCGGCGACGAAGCACAAACTAGAGAAATCTAGTCATCCGCATTGAACACCAATTCGAGCGGATGATATCGCGCTGGGAAGCCTCGAGAGGCTGTCGCTTGCGACTTCGTCCGCGCAACCGACGGCTACCACCTTGGGGTGAAACAAAACAATAACGACAGCACAAACTGTCGCACGGCCTAGTGGGTGCCGGCGCTCACGAAAAACCGATACGCGAAACTCATGCCACGGGATCTCGGAGGTGTCCCAATCTCCTAAGCTGGACGGTGCTCCGAGACGGGGGCGCGTCCCTGTCTCCGGATCTTGTCACGTCCTCTGAGGTTGGACTCGTGGTGGCATCGGTTTCGCTAGTGAAAAATAGGAATTTTAAATCTGGCGATCAAACCAGCGTCCAGTCACGTTTGGGAATTACGCGCGGGTCAACTCGACAGCTACCGGCGACAACAGAAAAACGGGCGGATAGTTTGTCCCCGCCGGGGTGGCGTTAACTTCTTTTAAGCGTACACTTTCTGCCCGTCGCTCCCGCCAAGAGCGGTAAACTTGTCAGCGTGAGTAGCAACTTAACCAGCAACGTGAGGCGCCGGTTAGTTGCTGCTCGCGCTGCTATAATTAGCAAGGCAATGTAAACACTCACTGCCGTCGACGTTGCTACAGAAGTATTTTGAGAAGTAAATACGGCAGCGCGAGTGGCAGCGGCAGCGGCTAAATGAATGCGAAAATGAATACAACTGTACCAACTTGGACTACAAGAAAAATACAGTAGAAGCCGCTCATTAGAAACACGGATAATTTATACAATCGCGTTATTAAAACAAAATGTCCCGGGACAGACCGGCCGTATATTAGAACTTTGGAAATAAATCGGATTATTGAAACATCACCTCGAATATTTGAAACAATTAAGCGAAGGTCAGTTGAGATTTACACCGGTGATAACCAATGTACTTTAATCTTATTTTTGCTGTTGTCATTTTTTTTGTGAATAAATAATTGTAAATAAAATGTATATGTTAATCTAAAAATGTCTAAACGTAGAAATTTAAGTTCGAAACAGAAGTACTGAAAATTCCAACTGAAGAAGAGATTTGTAATGTGGTAATGAATTCTCAATTGAACAGACCGATGATAAAGAAGAAAACAGTGAGGCAACCTTTTGGCACCCCCATCATACAAGAAGATTGTTGAAGCTCTAAGTATCTTTAGGAGAGCTGTTCAGCACCACACGGATGAAGTAGGTTTTGAGAAGCATTACGCATATGAATATATGGTCATGGAGTGGCTCAGCGCAAAAAAAAACAAACTTCAATAGGTACCTACATATTTTAAATAATAAACCTATACAAATGTACATACATATTTTTTTCGCGTATTTTTCATTTTTTTTCATAATACATATCAAACCAATCGCTTATTAGAAACAATCGGTTAATCGACACATTTTACCTTGGTCCCAAAGTGTTTCTAATAAGCGGCTTCTACTGTATTATTTTTTTTTTTTTTTTTTTTTTTTTTTTTTATTTTATTAAAGGCTTCAAATGCAAATGTTTATTAGCCTACAATGGTTTACATGTTTAATTTAATTAAAAAATTTATAAATATAATTTAATCTAAATGTTGATAGCTGTAATGTGGCGTTGTTGGTCTATTTTCTTATATGTTCGATGTGAGGTCGGCCATCTTGATAAAGTTTGCTATGTTTACCTCTTGTCCTGGTCCGAGTGCGTCTTTGAGTGAGGAGGTGTTTATGATGGCTTTTGATCTGGCGTTATGGTAAGTGGGGCATTCAAGGAATATATGGTTGACGGTGAGTTCGCAGTTGCATGTTTCGCACCTGGGTTTGGGCTCTTTACGCATAAGATAGGAGTGGGTGATTTTAGTATGCCCGATGCGTACTCTGGCGATCATGGTCTCTTCATGCCGGGTAAGCTTGACTGGAGAGTCCGGCCATTTTTTGGTTGATGGTTTTATTTGCCAGAGCTTGTTGTTTACGTTGGATTGTTTTTCCCATTGATTCTGCCAGAGGGTGTAGAATTTCGTTTTGAGGGCGCGGATTACATCGTCGTATGTTACATGTGGGTATATTTTGGTGTCCGGGGAGCTAGCTGCTTTCATCGCCAGTTCGTCAGCAAGTTCATTACCGGGGATGCCAATGTGAGATGGAACCCACATGAGTTTGATGGATTTGTCGGTTGCGAGGATTATGTTTTGGATGTTTTGGGCGAGGTTGCATTTTGAATGTACGTTGGCTATTGAGGTGACCGCGCTCATAGAGTCACTTAAGATGAGAATTTTAACGTGGTTTGAGTAGAGTGCGGTTAATGTAGCTTCGAGTATGGCGAATGTTTCTGCTGAGAATATGCTGGAGAGAGGGTCTAATTTATGAAGACTATTTTCATCCCTGTGGGTAATGGCGAAACCGGTTTCATTCGTTGTTTTTGAGGCGTCTGTATAGTAGTGGTAGTAATTTTTGATTTTGGTGTTTATTATTTCGTAGAACGTATTGATGATAAGACTATGTGGTGTGTTGTTTTTGTTAAATTTGGTAAGTTCGGTGTTGGCTTCTATGTGATTCATGTTCCATGGAGGAATTGTTGGGAACGTTTCTTTTGGTTTTATGTTGCTGATGTTGAAGGATATCTCTTCGAGGATGTCGTGAAGCTTTATATAAATCGGTTTAAGGAGGTGTTCGTGATCCGATTTATATAAAGCTTCACGACATCCTCGAAGAGATATCCTTCAACATCAGCAACATAAAACCAAAAGAAACGTTCCCAACAATTCCTCCATGGAACATGAATCACATAGAAGCCAACACCGAACTTACCTTTACTTACTTAAGACTATGTACTGTATTATTATTTTATTGTATTACTATATTTTTTTATACATATATTTTACCTTTACTATATTTGTAAACCAGATTGTTGTCACTTATTATATAAAGAGTAGTACCTTAATTAATACGTCAAATCATTGATATAAATACTACTAGTATTTATAATCAATGGTCAGATCTATAATTCACAAAATAACAATAATATTATAGTCAATTAAAAATATATATAGAATATAATAAAAACATAAATTATAATTATTAAATTAAAACTTGGGATTGTTGACATCAGTTAAAATACTGGAATAATAACTATTGTTAGAAAATAACTATTTTAACAATTTTTTTTTACGTTGTCTTATGAAACAATATTTATGTGAAAAAACCACAGCTAATTCTTTCCCATGTTCTGATATAACTCTTAAGAATTAAGAATTATTAATAAACAATAATTAATACCACTATAATATAGCATTATTACTTTCTAACTTTAATACCAGTAACTTGTCGAAAGTTAGTCGTATACTAATATAACGATGCTAATGAGTGATACGCTAGGAAATCCAATACAATAATCGAAATTAAATATTATTTTATAGTGTTCTATAGATTATAGATTATCGAAAAGTTGTGAACAACGTCCAGTGCCGGCACGAGGGGTGTGCACGAAGTGCGGTCGCACAGGGCCTCGCGACTTTTTATTGGTGTTTACTTTTTTTTATTCTATTATCATATCTTACAATATTATACAAAATTATACAAAAACACATGATATTTGGTGTAATAAATACTTAATAGTAATATCATTATATTATATTTTAAACTTTAAGCCCATCTTAAAATAAAAATAACAGCATAACAATTACGTTTTCATTGTCACTTGGCCTAGAGCTGGGAAAGGGAAGTTTCGTTTTTATAAATTGCACAGGGCCTTGCAAATCATAGCTCTGGCACTGACAACGGCAACGTTGTACAACGTTTGGGTAGGTAGAACGTATGTAATCGTAATAGTGAAAAAGGTCTACATACAATCGAAACGCACCCTACAAAAAAAATAATTACCAATAAAATAATTAGCTCGTGTTTTACGAAAATAATTAATTAGTCTTAATAGGTAAAAGTATGATTAGTCAATTATTATGCAAATGAAAAATTAATCTTATTGAGTACACTATTCAATAGTATGTCTTCTTGTAGAAAGTCCACGAAGCAATAACAAATATAATATTTCCTTAAGGTCCCACAATACACGATCGGTTTTTGAAACAGTATATGGTGTACGATATAGTACGTACACCGTATGCTGACAGTGAGTGGGCTGAAAACGGGCGTTTTAAAAACCATACACGATGACGAAAAAAGTCTAAGCAGTTTGATTTTTCTTTCGTATACAACGAACTACCATTGATTAAATATACATTTAATGTATTTATAATCAATGGTAATACTAAAATACACATTTTATAATCATTTTCGAATTTTTAAGCCTTTATTTTTGCGCATTTGCAACAAAACTTACATTTTTTTAAGTGACAATACCTATTTTCAACACTAGATTTTGATAGAACTATATTTTTTTAATCAACTTTGATAAATAAACTTTTTTTCTATCTCAAAAATTTACTGAATTACAGCAATCCTAAGTTAAAAAAAAAAAAAAAAATATTCTAAATTTTTCTGTAAATGTTCTGTATTTCATCATTATACTATAATTTTTGGTTGGAAGCAATATAAATGGAAGGGCATGCGTTTAGAGCTTATTTAAGTAATGTAAAAAAAAATTTTTATAATTAAGTTTAAATTTAGTTTAAATTATATTTATACATATTAATACAAATAATATAAATCACCTTATAAATTGTTCGAAGTTTCCTTCGTTGTTAAGTAAACATAATTGTAAGCGGCGCTTGACTTCGTCTTGAGAAGCTACAGTTATTTGTTCTTTGGTCAGTCTTTTGCATACTTTGGAGATATTTTGTTTTAAATGCCGAAGGTTAATTGGCGGGTCACTATAAACTACAGTTTTTAAATGATCCCAAAGAAAAAAATCAAGTGGTGTCAAATCAGGTGAACGCGTCAAGCTATTGGTCCATTTGTTCCCATCCAATTATCTCCAAACTTATCGTTTAAGTATTGCCTAACAACAACAGCATTATGTGCTGGAGCACCATCTTGTTGAAAAAATAAATTTTTCCGAATATTTAATGGCACATTTTCCAACATTAGAGGTAAATGATTAGAGAAAAAATCTAAATATCTTCTTCCATTTAGGGTACCGTCATAAAAGTAAGGTCCTATTATGGAATCTCCTAATATTCCACACCACACATTTGTTCCCCACACTGTTTGGAAATTAGTTTCAAGTGCCCAATGTGGATTATTACTTGCCCAAAAACGGTTATGTTTATTTATCACGCCATTATTGGTAAATTTATTTTCATCCGTCCAAAGAACATACTTTAAAAATTGAGTATAATCTTCAAATAATCTACGTTTACTATCTCCCGCTCGAAAATGGTGAAATATTACTGATACTGAAATAACTTAATAATCAAAAATAGGTAGGTATAGTCGGGGCTAAACGAATGTGCGGTTGGTGGCTCCGCCTACTTTTGCCGGCAGTTAATTAGAACACATAGTTTTAGGTAACGTTTATACATGAATAGCGCGTGATTTTCAAATTTGTTTCGATTTTTTTCTAGCATATTACTACATGAACATAGGCTTCCTTTGTGCTAAAGGTTATATGTTATAGATTAGGTTATGTTAAAGGTTATATGGTTATTGTATCAAATACAATGGGTATTAGATCTTTATTCAACTGTTAACGGTAAATGTACACTTGCCTCCAGTCGCCGACCAATTGTCACCTGCGCCTGCACTGGAACCTACGTTGTGCATACCTACGTCGTTCCTTTCTGTCTGTTTAGTTTGTATGTAGAAGCGTTTCGTGTAACATACTCGTGTAATCGTGTTTATCGAATTCTGTGAGCAAAGTGTTTATATTTGAATAAATAGTTATTGTCGATTGTATTTAGTGTATTTTTGATTTACCAAAATGAGTGACTTATACACTATTGATGAAATAGGAATGCCGTCAACGAGTACTGCAGCTGATCTTCCTTCAACTCCAGTAAAAAAGAGGGTAAAAACATTTGAGAATCGTCGACAAACAAAAGCAATTATTCAGAATGTATAAAATTTTTTGTCAAAATTACGTTTTGAATCTAACTTGAAAAAAATAGATTTTTCCAAAACACAACAAGTTACTGCAGAAGCATGTGGGGTATCTTTAAGAACTGTGCAGAACGTTTCAAAAGAAAATAAAAAAAATTCTGGAAAATTTATTCACCGCGAAAATCTATGTCTACTAAAAAACCAATGTCAGTAATGGACGAATTTAATCAAGATGTTGTGCGTCGTACAATTTTTGATTTTTACGACGAAGGCGAATTTCCGAATGCTCAAAAGGTACATGAAAAATTGGTAGAAAATATTAACTATGAAGGTTCAGTAAGGTCAGTCAGACGTCTTTTCAATAATTTAGGCTTCCGATTTAAGAAGTGTAACGACGGGCAAAAGTTTTTGATGGAAAGAAGTGAAATTGTCGTACAAAGGTTGGCGTTTCTTCGAAAAATGAACGATATCAGAGAGAAAACTCCTGACAAGCCAATCTTTTATTTGGACGAAACTTGGCTTAATCAAAATCATATATTATATCATATCATTATAGTAGTCAATGTTTATAGATAATAGAGGATGCCTTCAAGTGATGTAAAAAAATCAAAACCCACCGCTTACGTCCCCTATCAAGTGACGTCAACCGTCGTACAACATTTAACGGCTATTTAGTATTTGTATGACACGTAGACATTAATAATTATTATTAAAGTATTTGTATTGTTTTTACTGTTTTTAGATACAATATTTGTATATTAATATATTCTTTTCTAAATCCCCGTTCTATGTTTATAAGACATGTTTCTTTTAAAATCATCTTAGATTGAAAATCAATAATATGAAAATGAATAATGGCATATTACCAAAAAGCTATCTAATTAGCTCTAGTTTACTATGAAAAGTACCTACCATACGCGTCGCATCAAATAATATACATTGTTCATCACCAATCGGTATGCAGAAATAGAAATTGCTAACCATGAGCTACTTGAACAACTTGAGCAGTCCTTCGCCAGGACACTTACCAGACATCCTATACTCATCAAACTTTAGAATAAGCTCTTAGTTCTCATAGTGCTGGACGCTGGTCATTAATATGACCATATTATTGTTTGAATTACATCATAAATATTATTTTAGAAGTAATTTTGACAATTACATTTTTATTTTGTATAATATACATAATGCATATCAATTATAAAGCATTATAGTTATACATATTAATTACATTTATTAAATATGGTATTTTTCATCATTAATATTATAATAATATAAAAGTAATAAAAATTATGCTCAAGTCAAATATAAGTTGTGTAAATGATATAAAAAATAACTCAGTCAAAAACAAATTAAAATAATATATTGGTGTAATTAAAAGTAATAATTTAATTTTGTATTCGCTTAGATTCAAGTCATCAGTCTTTTTAATTTTTGTAATCTATGGAGCTGAAGTCTTGCTTTTTTTTTTATTTAACACATTTGTATGCTGTTTAAATATTTCATACGAATAAGTACTCTTTGTTTTATATACGTCTCTATAACAGGGTTGTACTTTTCTTCCATTTCCATTCTCCCTATAATTTTTTTTGACAAATTTTTAAATCTTTAGGTCCTTTAGGAATTTGTTGTTTGGTAATTTTTTTGAATAATTCTTCAACACTTCAATTCTAAGTGCGACTCACGGACTAAGATAGAATATACTATCTTAGTCCGTGGTGCAATTACATCCAGTCATGATAAAATAAATATTTTATCATGCATCCAGTGGTGTAGCAATGGAATGGTGAACTGTTTATGCTGGGGGTGCAACATTTTGCAAGAGTCGTATTTTTATTCTACATTCAAAACGAAAAATGGTTCAAATTCATCTAAGTTTGCTCAGAGTACTAACAAATCTTTCTATGCCACTGACTGTATAGTATCTACATATTTTCACATGTAAATAATTATATTTTATATAATACTATAGAAGATTATATGATATAACAATAAAATCAGTTTTCAAATCGTAAAAAATAGATCTATCTATCACTATCAAAAGTATTATAATTTTGTAATTTTGAGATTTTTTTTATATGTTCTGGAAGACTTAAATATATTAATTAAATCTGATAGCTTTATATTTTACATATTTGAATAACAACCTATAATATTCTTAATTTTAATTGGTAAATATTATTATTGTTATTATTAAATAATGTAATGTTCTATTGTTTTATTACAGACTGTTGTTGCTGGCAGATAAATCATTTGATAGAATAGGTATACTGATACTGCTTAATATATATACATATAAAGTAAAATGATTGATAAGAAAAATTATGTTCTCTTGGTAATAATTATGTTCTCTTGGTAATAAATAATAAAATGTAAATATTACATAAATTATTCATTATCATAATATTCATTGAAAGTTTTTATATATATTTTTTTTTATTATTTATTGATACTTTTAAATAAATTTCAAATTTCTAGTTAAAATCATGGGTTGGAATATTTACAAATTGTTATGTTGCTGTGGTAATTCTAATGATTCTACTGTAGTAGATTTGGTAAATAGATTTTAATAATTTTTTTTTTTATGTTTTTAACATGAATAAAATTACTTAGGTAATTGCTCGAGAACAACAGGCTGCGGCAGCTGAAAAACGTTTGAGAGAACAAGAAAGGCGAGGCATTAAGAATCCAGAACGTGTAAAACGTATGCAACAAGAACAACAAAAACGTGATAAAGAAGCAGATAGAGCTGGTAACACGGGAACAAGTACTGGATTAAAAGTATGATATAATATTTGCATACTTAATTTTGTCTTTTTAACCATCATCAATAATAATAAATTAGGATATATATTGTTTGGAGTAACAAAATATCTTTGAAATATGATTTTCTTAATAATTTTCTAAATTATTTAGTTTGATGTTTTCAATCATGGATCTGCGAGATAGGTGCAAGAGGTGTACCCCTTGGTTTTTTAAAAAAAAAAAAAAAATTTAAAAATGTAGAATAGAAGCTACAATTACCATATCATTAGATTTTCTATTAGTAATTGAAAAAAACCTAATATAAGTTAGTATTGTCATAAAATTCAAAAACATGTTACTACATAAATAATTTATTAATTATTCAAGCATTATCTAAAAACCAGTGTATATACCAGGGGTGGCCAACCCAAATGATCTTGCGAGCCACTTTGGAAATACATTACAGTCCTGCGGGCCACATATAAAATTATACTAGTATTTTGCCCCAATAAAAAAAAATTTGGAGTAAAAATTTTAAACAAAATGAATTATTATTGTTTTTACTATTACTCATAATTTATTAATATAGATTATGACTGTTATTGGTCATGTTTAATTTAAAAATACAATTTTTATAAGCTGGTATCTACTTGTGTATATTTTTTCATATTAGAATTATTACTTTTGTTTGGATTACGTTGATATTAATACGGATACCGTATTGTGTGGGCATTCCAGAATATTCTATTATCACAAAAATTGATTTTTTTTTTAAATATTTGATAAATCTCATGGGCCGCATGCATCCCATGGGTTGGTCATCCCTGATACTGTGCACAGTGCACTGAAAAAATTCCTTCCAACATCTGTTCTCAACATTATTGAAATTCTAACGAATATTTAAATACTTTAGATAGACCATGATATTTTAATAAATCCAAGTAGGTTTGTATAATAATACAAGAATACTACAAAAAGCAATAGTGATTTTAGGTTTACATCCATTATCAATTAATAATGAAGCAATACACTGTCAAGCAATCTAGTAATTTTTACAAACCAATAAAAATCTTTAGTTTATTACTCATTTACATGACTTTTACTTCCAATAATATTAAAAACATTTAGAAAATCAAATGGATAAAAAAAGGTTGAATCGGTTGACATATTGAAAGTGTATTGGTCAGTGAGATATAGTAGAGAAATTTGATAAATATTTAACTGCCATGAATTACTCTAATAGTTTAAAACTTACTTAAAGATAACTTAGTATAGAATACTTTTTCTTATAAAAATTTGAATGCAATTTTATGCTTCAAAAGAAATGTTCAGAAAATCTTAGAAATGTATTATTGCCTGTATAATTAAGAACCAATTTATTTTAGTGGTATGCGTTTTATATGGTAGTAGGGTTTAAATTTTAACCGTCCTTAATTAATTTGAATTATATTATTTTTAATTTTTTTGTTTCAGTGGCAAATGAATTAGTTCTTCAAACTATTAAGTATTAACTCAACCTGTAGAATTTATCCAATTAATTTTAATTATGTACAGTATTTTAAATTTAAATACATTTTGCTTGAATTTTTGTTATCAATTATCTATGTTATAAATTGTAATTTTATATTTATTTTGTTTTACCCAGAAATTATACATTGTATTAAATAAATAAAATATATTTTATTCATAAAACATAAAATGTCCAAAAAAAATTTAGAAAATTAACACTGAATTTCATCAACATCTGGTTTTAAGACGTCTAATCCATATTATTTTTTTATTTAGTATTAGTTTAATTTTATTTAAAATAATTTTAAAGCAACAATGTTTACAATTATACAAGAAAATTTGGAAAACTCATAGACTAAATTTGAAATAATGCTTTATTACTTGCATTTTTAAAAAAAGTGATATTTGTGTCATCTGTTTAATGTATTTTTCTATGAATCAAATTTAACTACTAAAACTTAAGTCAACCATTTAATTATAACACTCAATGTTGTCAAAGTTAATAATGTTGTACGAATAGTAGTCCTTGTATATTAAAACTAATAAACATTTTTTTTAAGTAATTCAATTTTAATTGATAAATATACAGTAAAAATATAATTTTAATCATTTTTCTGGAGTACATGGCATTTGTGTCATATTTGAATTGATTTCTGAAAAATCAAGCACTAGACGTTGATTAGAAGGAATATGTTGTCTGAATTTTATACCTGATGCACTAAACATTCTTTTAGCAGCAATCATTTCAGGTTTGAAGCTATATTTATCTGACAAATATACAACTTCTTTGATACCAGATTGGATAATGATTTTGGCACATTCATTACATGGAAACAATGCAACATATATAGAACAATTTTTTACATCCATTGAATTTTTATTTAACACTGCATTCATTTCAGCATGACATACTGAAATGAAAAGATTAACAATAATAATATTATTTTATTGATTTTACATAAAATATAACTGTTTACCATAAAAATATTTGTTGTCTAATTTTGATGATTTATTTTTTCCCCATGGAAAATCATCATCACTGCAACCAATAGGCATTCCATTATAACCTGTACCAACTATTTTTTTGTCTGGAGAAACAATACAAGCACCAACTTGTGTTACAGGATCTTTACTACGCTTAGCTACTAAAAATGCTGTTGCCATAAAAAAATCATCCCAACTTAAATAATTTTTCCGTTTTCTAAGTATGGAAACAATTTGAAAGAATTAGCATTTATTTTATACAAAACAAAATATTATTTATAATAATCCTACTCATTTGAAAACTCCTGTTTTTCATTATTTATATGATTATCTTCATCAGTATTACGAAGTTCTAGGTTATCATTATCTGTACTAAATTGAACTTCGGGTTTATAATTCATATTGAGTTCCATAATTTAATTAAAACTGTGTATTATGTATTCTGAAACTATGATCATTCATAAATTAATATAAAATTGACATTTTGAATTAGATTAGTTTACTATTAATGCATATACTTTTATAAATTTATTATAACCTAAATATAAATTATTAATATATATAAAAAAAAGACAAATTTTATTTATTTTGAAAAAAAATGCATCCAAATATTATATAAATCAACTTACACAGTAGTAAGTAACTATTGATTTATACATTTTATTTTTAAAAATTAAATTTACTGAAATTAAATTATTTGAGGTTTTTCATTTTACTACTTATTCATAATACATAATTATTATATTAATATTTTGTTAGTATTAAGTAAATTAAGTGGATTAAAATTAAAAAGTAAAAGAAAATATTTTAATTTAATACCTACCACGGATTGGTAAATGTAATGCTTTTAAAAGAAAGACAAGTGTTCCTAAAGTAGTTAAGACACAGATAAGTATAATAAACTAGTTGCCTAACTGCAGTACCTATCCTACCATAATGTTTTGTTGAAGCATTGATTATGGAACAGAATATCTATTCTATAGTCAAAGGTTTAAGAAAACGGCAGCCATTTCCAGTTCAACGAATTCAAGGCCTTTGGGCTTTATCACGGCCTTAGATTTATTTGATAATGAAACCGATGTAGAAATAAATTAATTATAGAATAAGTTACAAAAAAAAAACAAATTTTTATTGCACGTTATTTTTCTTATTTTAAAAAAAATTTGCTATCTAAGTATTAAAAACAATTATTAAGATAGTTTATTCAGATAGGTTAACAATTTTTACATGTTATAAAATAAAATAGTTAAACTGAATATCTGTTGTTTACAAGCAATCTTCATAAGCGAGGATATTATTATTTTACTAGGTATAAGAATATAATTTCACATTAAGGTAGGTTCTGGTTACTTCGTTACCTTCGTATCTTATCATCAGTTATCAATCTATAAAACAAAACATAGTAGTTTATTAAACATATCTGTGAGCTTATAAATGTAATCTCATGATAGTGCTACTTCACCATTGAAACCACGGTCTTAGAAGATAAGTTAAGATCTTAAACCGAGATTGAAACAACGATTTAAGATATAAATATATATCATATATCTTAAATCGTGAATGAAACGCTATTGTTATCTATTATTGCCACCACTATATAAAAATATGGTCGGTATAAGGTGGAACCAATCATGTTAATTTATTTTAAAGCGGGAAATATAAATTCGGTTATCATTTTTTTTTTTTTTTTTTAAATTTAATTGTTGATAGGTAATAGTTTATATTATTATTGCTTACCGTATATTATAATTCATAACATCGGTTGTCATTAAAATGAGACAATATAATATTGATGCCATGCCACAGTTCCCAATGATGTAACATTTTTAAATTATAATCGATTAAGTCAAAAACACAGATAAGTATATCATATACGGTTGCCCACCGCAGGGTTTGACGAGTATACCGTCTAGAGGCAGATTTTAAAATGCCGCCTCTCAAAATTTATTTTATACTCATTTTACAAATTGTATTTTAGTACAACACCGTTAAAATTTTTCTATTTAATATGTAGACATTTACAGTTTTTTCTTGCTTTCTGCACTGCACACTTCAACGAGAAAATTCCAATCCAAATTTTGTAGTACATCATTCTCAGTAAACATTATAGATGACATATTTTAATTGTATTATATACTCCGGGTAGTTCTTCAATCACTTTAGAACTTAGAAATTTTGCTCCTCACTAGTGTTGGAATATGGTATTGATTCAGAATGTTTTAAAGCTATATCCACATTTAGAAATAAATCGTTTAAGTTTTATATTAATTATAGTTCAAACAAACTGTGCATACATAATTAAATTATGTTATTGCTGTTATTAACAAATGTCTTCAATTATCTGTGATGTTATGAATGATAAAATACTCATTTGTATTTTGTCAGTTACCACTACATAAGCATACAAGATAATGTTCATATATAAGGGGTTCATTGCTTTTGGTGAACTATTATGAACTACTAAAATAATCTATGGGTTTGCCGCAAAAAATGAAACATAGACTACGTGTTGAGGTGAAGTTACAAGTTAATTCTGATTTTAGTACAAAAACGTATCTGTATATATACTAATGCTACTCCTACGCTACGTGCTTCTGTAAGGTCGTCCACAAGGAAAAAGGAAATGCAATAAGGAAACAGGAAAAAGAGACTCATGGGTGCCGAAGTCTACCTGGCGTCGGGTAGTCCATAAGGTGTTATCTAATTGCACGTAATTCGGATAGGATTACTATATTTATATTTATCAACGTACTTGTAATACCCAGGGACGGATTTAGGTAGGTATGTGGTGGCCCCTGGGCGGAATACATTGTGGGGGCCTCTTACACATAAACAAGAAAACATATTTTTTTACTTATTAAATAACCTTTATTATTATATTTAGAAGTAGTAACAATTAACTACTTTTATAATAATAAATTAAATTGATGTTCAATATTATTTAATTAAATATGTGTAAATATAAATAAAATTTTTTTTCTGTATCCTCATTTAAATACCATAATATTGTGGAAACCCTGAATTAGTGGGGCCCCTGGGCTGCAGCCCACTCAGCCCTCCCCTAAATCCGGCACTGGTAATACCTATGGGATTACTACACAGCACTGGTTACAATAATGTATGATAATTTTAATAGGACGGCGTTCACTTTGGATATTTGAGTAATTTTACTCGTCTCTTGGAAAAGAAAACGAAATCATTAACAAAGTTTGAAATTTATGTTATCATTCCCCGCCATTTTAAAGCATTTGGATCATAAAATAGATTAAAATGATTATATGATCGACGTTATTTTGTTCATCAACTTGTTCATATTTGCCCCAAATATTTGTTGGTCATTTTTCAATACATAGTTTATACTTTTATAGCATTAAGCTGTTGTTGCCCGTGGTTGTTAATTATTTTTTTTGCTTAAAAAATTATATTTCCGATTTGAATTTTTCATAATGACTACATTGTTGCAACTTTGTAGTAAATATTTTGGTACAGACAATTTATACGAGGTGCTGAATACGAACAAAACAGCTACAGACAAAGAAGGTATGATATTGTGTGCTTACTTTATGGAATCTAACTATATAAATTTAAATTTATTATTGGTTTTTATTTTGTAGTTCGTAAGGCTTATTATGTGTTGTCAATGAAATACCATCCCGATAAAGTTATCGAAAAGGATAAATCTGAAGCCACTGAAAAATTTAAAATAATAAGTAGAATACATGCGTTACTAAGTGATGCTGATAAAAGGAAACTTTACAATGATACTGGTAAGGTATATATTTTATTGATTACAGTTTTTGCAAAATTAATTATTGATGTGTTTAAATTACATGATTTTCTTTTACGACATTATTATTATATGATTTTAAAATCATATAAATTTAAATAAATAAAACTATAATTTAATAACTTTCAAGTTCCTAAGAGTACAATGATGTCAATTAGAAACTGATTTGGTTAATTAAAATACAATTTATAAACCTAGTAAAGTGTGTTTTGATGTTATGTAATAAAATTAGATTTTAGATGCATATTTATAAGATTTAATAAGAGTTAAGAAATTATTATACTATTCGTCTTGAAATATATAAATTAAAAATATTCTCACAAATGCAATATAAAGTAATGTTTAAAATATGAAATAAATTTAAAGTATTAAATTAATATAACATAATGTACATTTTAGATCTGTTAATTTGTATAATAAAAACCATCAATTCGTTTCCTTGTGTTTTTATAAATTAGAACTAAAATAATCAAATACATCTATTGTGAAATTAATTTGTGTTTCATCTAATGCACCTATTATATGGTTATGAATAGACATATTTTTATAATATGTAATGTAATATTATAGAGAAATGTATTGTTTAAAATCCTAAATAGGTAATAATAATTTGTTATTAGCAAAAATTGGTACTATACATAATATAGTATGTAATATACTTAGGTATATCTATTTATTTTAGTTATATCACTTTGAGGTATATCTATCATAAATATTTTAATGATTTCTATTTTGTATGGTCTAATTTTTATTTTTATAATTTTATGTAATAAAATTTATTTTAATTTTTAATCTATGTATACCTTATCTATATTTACAAATAATTTCTTAATGTACAATAATGAATTTTGACCTCTTTATTGGTTAGTGGCATTTAATGATTTTATGAAGTAAAAAAGTGTATATTTGAACTTAATTATAAGTTGTATAAATATCTTAATATTAAAAAATCATAATTACTAAGAATGATTATATAATATATTTTTTATCTTAAAGGATCTGTTGGTGATGATATTGATCCGACTTCTGCTACAGAAGATTTTCCATGGGAAACATATTGGAGGTCAATATTTAGAAAGATAACTGATGATGATATCAGAGAGTATGAATTGAAGTACAAAGGTATTTGTTTAATATTTAAAGTTTAATATTCAACTTATTGGTGTATAATAAAATATTTTTTCAATTTGATTTAGGTTCTGATGATGAAAAGAGAGATCTAAAGAAGGGATATCTTGCAGGAAAAGGAGATATGGATTTTATTATTAATATGGTTCCATTTAGTTCAGTATATGAAGAAGATCGTATTAGGGAAGCAATAGAAAAAATAATTGAAGAAGAAGATTTGCCAAGGTATGAGGAATTCACCAATGAATTGCCTTCTAAAAAGAAAAAAAGATTAGCTAAAGTTAGTATTTTCATAGAATAATTACTTTGAATTATTATTCGAATCAGAACTGAAAATATTTTTTTTATTTTCAGGCTAAAAGAGAGGAAGCCCAATGTGAATTAGACATGAAAAAAGAGAAAAAAAATGATTCCAATGATTTAATGATGGCAATAAAAAAGCGATCAGCCGAACGCGCAGAGCAAATGGATAGTTTTATAGCTCGAATGGAAGCAAAGTATTGTCAATCTAATTCAGCTAAAAAAGCAAAAAAAAGTGCCAAAAAAACTAAGTAATTTGAAAATTATAAAAATAGAAGTATTTTGTTTATTGATAAGTGTAAATTCTTCATGTGAATATTTTTACATGATAAATTTTTGCACACATACAATAACACCTCAATTAAGAACTTTTATGTCTATATTTTTTATATTTTACTTTTATTGTGTTGTATATTTTGGGTATTCACCCTATAAAATTATGTAAGATTAAAGTATGAATTAAATTCATTAGTCATTACTGTGAAATAAAAATATTTATATGATATTTAAATTACTTGATATATTTTCTATAAATCTAGGATATTGTACCTCAATTATTTTAGTTATTATTTATATTTATTAAAAACTTAATCGTATTTTAAAACAAATTGAAACTATGCAAAAAAGACTTGTTTATGGTTATGTTAAATTTGCTTTTCAAAATTCTGACCCTATTGTTTTAACAATCTCTCCATGTAAACTTAAACTATTATTATTGATGTTAATGGAAAAATCCAATTACTTATAAATACAGTTTGTTGTTTAGGTTATTTTCATTTACATGAATGTGTCTGTGATCTTTCTTATATTTTATTTTATTTCTCTGATTTGCAGGCTAGACACTTAATTTTAATAAGCCCTTTTCAAACTTTTAATATTTCTCTAATCTACTTCATATTCAATATAAAATCCATAATTACTATTAAAATTGTAATTTCTTTTATATTGGAACCTGGTTTTATTATATAATATATTTAATTATATTTTTTATATTTACCTATTAAAATTGTTAAAGTATCATAGATTTAAGATTATTATAAAGATCAAAATTCTTATACAATAAAGTCCATAGGCTTACAGGAATACTTTGGAGTATAAATACATAAAAAAAAAACATGTATAATGTTTCATTCTCAGTGGAATGGGCCGGTCTATGTCATAATCTTAAACTACGTCAAATGGTATTTATGAGCGCTTAATGTCTTGAGAAATGCTGTTGAATTTGTATGATGATTAAGCTTTACATCATTTTTACGGGTGAACTTGTTAATCTTGTCGTGAACAGAAATGATCATTATATCTTGATGGATAATGTTTGGTTTTTTTACCATAATATGTTTTTAAATTATTTTGATCAAAAGAAGCGCTAAGATTACCAGAAAATAGGAATCTAAAAGGATAGATTGTTAGAGTAATTTTACAAAATTCCTAATAGTTGTCTTATATAAAATTGACAAAAAGTTATAACTAATTAGCAAAAGTTAACATTTTGGTCCACCTAACTTCATACACTCAGAATTGTTTTTTCAAGAGTAATGGTTCATTGATGTCCATTTTAAAATACTCGTATAGCGATATATTTTACATGATCATAATTTGCTCAAAAATTAAATTAGATATTTTAAAAAAACTTATATCATTGCACAGATAATGTTCTTCTCTTTAATATGATAATTAGTCAGTTTACAACACAAAATTGGTTAACTGAACGCAGAATCGCTATATTGTACGTTTGTAAGACAGAAACAACATATTTCTCTTAAGATTAAATAATACTGTAAAGGCGGATTAAGACAAGAATTGTTTCTTGTACCTATCATTCGAGCAACTTGCATGAGATTATCGAATACAAGATTATCTGTTAGAGAATTGTTACATGATTGTTTACACCATGCTTAAAACTTGCACGTTGTTTTTGAGAATGCAAGGCAATTTCGAAAGCGATAAAATCGGCCTTTTTTTGTTCGAACGTGTCAAGATTATTTGGTACGATAATTGCTTTTAGAAATATTGACAAATGTAATCGGTTTTTCATATCTCGGACTTTTTTTATGGAAAATTCGAGACTCCGAAGAATCCATTCAAACCGATTATTGCATTCGAGTAGCGTACTTACATATTCTTGTTTTGTAATTTTTAAATGTATATTTTAATTTAAACTTGTATTATTATTTTGTTATTACTTTGTAAATTGAGTTATTAACAAATAAAATAAAAATTATTGAAAATTTAATCGAGTCTAGTTCGACTGATGTGATTAAGTTTATAGAAATGTATAGTAGCCATGAATGCCTATGGGATACAAGCAACTAAAAATTATAAAAACCGAGACATGAGGAATGCAGCGCTTTCTTTTCCTGAAGAGTTGTAAAATATCAACAAGTACACCTTCCCGTACGAAGTTCATTTTAACGCTGATGCTCGAAATCTCGATTTTATCGAAGTTACGATTTCCTCGGCAGGCAACATTTTTCGAAAGCTACGAGAAACTCATTTTGTCTATAACCCATCAAGCAATTTCCTCGAAAGATTACTCGCATGATAGTTACGATAATCGTACATATTGTTTACACATCACGATTTTCTCGAAATGCACGGTTTCTTAACTTGGTACGAGAAACTCTTGCCGTCAAAATCCGCTACACTAGCACATTTGTATTATGTGTAGTATTCCATCAGATCAAAAGGCAAATGCATCGTGTACGATCAGTATTATTTAATATTATTTTAAGAGACTATCAGACGACATTCGTATTGAAAAAAAAAAATTATAATGACAAATTCATGACAACTGATGACAGAAAATGTACACATGGATTCAACTAGTAATGTTATTAATTGTTAGTATATATACAGGGTCAGAGCAAGGGAAGTGCAACTGGTGTACCTGCACAAGACCCCGCGGAAGCAGAGCTCACTACAGAAAAACAACTTGACCAAATAATATTATTTAAAAAATATAACATTATAAATAATAATTTTATGTTTTTCAAAGCATAGTTAAAATTATAGTTTTGTAATATCTTGGAGATCAATACTAATGTAATGCAATAATTTAAACACTGTTTATTGACACGATAAATATATAATTTGTAATAACATATTATTGCCCTGCAAAGTTTCATTTTTAAGGAGTTGTGTTTAGGCAATTATTTCGTTACTTGCCGACACTGCTCGTCATTGTGTGTGTAGTAAATGATCTTTAGTGTGTGTATGTATACTCCCTAAACAGCCCGCATCAATGCAAGGTTTAAGGTGCGATTCCTATGCACGCGTCTGTAGATGCGCCGCAGTGCGGCGCGATTCAAATTCAGGGGCGTCATTTAGGAGGGGGCAGGGTGTGCAACGGCACCACTAACTTAAAAAATGTTACCGACTGGCCCGCCATTAATACTTCAATGCGCCGTTAAAATTAACTTATACATCATGTTTTCATAATTTTCATTTTAATATAAATAAAATAATATTTTAAGTTTTTGTTTATTTTTGGTTTATCAGTTCTCTTATCAAATTTATACAACGCAAGCACGATTTAAGATAATTACAAAATAAATTCACTGAGATAGATAAGTATATTCTTATCTATCTCAGTGGTCCGTGATAAATACAAATATAAAAATTACTATTTGATAAGGTAAATGATATCTGACTAGTCGGTGCCTCCATAGATTATCCATGTATCGTTTAATCTTATAATCTATGGTTCCTCCATGCGCTTGTCAACCACTCGTTTTGGAAACCGTTGTAACGTGTCTAACCGTATTTCGTACTAACCGTACTTCAAATGAAAGATTTTTTTCATCTCTCAAAAGAGTAAAAACATATTTACGAACCACCATGGGCGACAATAGATTAAATGATCTAATGGTTATTGCAGTTGAGAAGGAAGAAGCAAGTAATATTGATTTGCAAGAGGCTGTAAATGCTTTTGCACACATTAAAACCCGCAGATATCCGCTAATTTAAATTTAAAAATAATCTATATTTTTATATTTTGTATTAATGATTTTTAATTTTGGAATTAAAGTGTATTTCATAATACCTTATTTGACTTTTTTTCAAATAATAGTGAAATGGCTTTAGCTGCTTGCTTTTATTGTTTATAAGCTTTTAATTCTTTAAATTGCTAGCTATTTAAAATTTGCATTAGTCGTTGCGTTATAAGTAATTTCAATTAGAATTATAAAAGGGAAGAAAAAAATATTTACATAGGTTTGCATGGGTTACCTATATGTATGTATATACATTTTTTTTTTAATGGCCTGGTGAAATGTCAAAATTGGCCTGCCTAAAAGTTTGCACACCCGGAAAAAAAAACTGAAATGACGCCCCTGTTCAAATTTCAGCCGCGCTGTCGATTTTCTGGACGCGCGGCTAGGGTACAGATTCTTATGCGCGTGACTTTAGCCGCGCCGCGCCGGACCACGGCGATCCAGTTGTAGAAAATCTGTGTGAGCTACTACACGTATTTTGCTACAAAAGTTATCTGTTTCTTTTACAAAATGTCTTTAAACAAAAAACAAAAATTAATTTTAAATCTTCTTCTTTAGCAAGAAATAGGCGAAGAATAATCAATTATTAATATGGTAGTGTTTAAAAAACCCAACAAGGCACATGAGATGTTTTTAGCTAGGAAGACAGAAGGTGTATTCAGTATTCTCGTTGAAAAACATTTGTGGATAGATGAGAGCAAATTTAGGGAGTTTTTTAGATTAAGTTGCGATCAATTCACGTAAGTCTTAAATATAATAGAGGACGATATTACAACTAGTTCACGTATTATATTTCCAAAGCCAATAACTGCAGCCGAAAAATTAGCACGAAACGAAAAAAATTGTATGTGTAATATTATATAATATATGCTCTAATATGATATATATATGCATACACAGCCGCGCGCGTCCGCGATTTGACACATCTCGGAGCAGTCGCCAATTCGCAGTCGCAGCCGAGCGCGACCGTCGCGCGTTGTAGCGGCTGTCAAAGGAATCGGTTCCATTTATCAATGAGTAAACTATACTCAAACGATTTTAAATATTTGTTATAATTCAAAAAGTATAAGTCGCAGATTTTTGAAATTTCTACCAGCTGTTAAGATTGGCATTTCCTTTATGTCATATTTTTTTCAAAATATTATATTACATTTTAAGCCACAAATAGGCATTTAAAATATTCGATTTTTTTACATTTTTTTTTTTATAATCGGTGATAAAAAAAATTTGGCTCTTACAAAATACTTGAAAATTTAATAGAAGATTTCATAGAAGTAGTTCTTATTGTCATTTAAAAATTATTAAAATCCATATGCACAATTTTTTTTTATAAGCGTTTGAACAGCGAATATTGACATACAATTCCATGTAAAATATAATATTCTAGACTGACAAACTATGTCGGTGTATGCAACTGCCAATTCATCCTAATTGAAAAATATATTTATCGTTTCAAAATAAAATATACTTTTTACAATATTTATAAATAACAATGTATTATATCCTAGACACACATATTAACTCCGTTCAGAATCGTTATTCGTATACAATGATATCTATCATTGCATTCAAATTTAACCATTCCATTGTAATAATGACCTATCCTATAAACGAGGTGCACTCCACCCCCAACTGTACAGCAGAGCGAGACCCATCCGGTTCTTTTTTCAATACATCTCCTTTTGTTTTCTTTGGAAATAAACTTTTTTGTGTCCATTCTCGGGCTAAAATTGATGGCTTTTTATAAAATTGCCGTAAATAATTTGGTCCATAATTATATACAGAAGCTGCAGTATTACATCGTGAGTTATAAGATCCTTAAAGATTAAATACTCTAATAAATGATAATCAACCCTAATTTAATTTTTAATTTTGTGATCATGAATGACAGATTTGAAAATAAAAATAACGTAAAAAATGTACCTCTCAATGAGAAATTCACCCGTTTCACTCCTATATACTTTGCGACTGTACTATTATAAGTTTCAACACTGTTATTATTTAAATAGTAGATTAGGCTGTTAGAATGAAAGTCTAATGCTGCAATTAAATCATTCCACATACCATATTTTTGCAATTCCGGAACTAAATTAATTTCATTATCATTGTTTTTTGAAAAAAGTGACTAATAGAGAAATAAGGAATAAGTGTCACGAAAAGATAAAATTATATTTATTTTTAAATAAATAAAAAATACTGCAGTAAATAGTAATAATTTTTTTCTCATATCTGTCGCAATTATCATGAAATTCAAATACATGAAATGGCCCATTTAAAATGTCAATTTTTAACAATTTCACTTTTTCGTTCTGAGGCAAGTCTATGATAGGTTTCGTAAGGACAAAACTTAAATCAAAAATAAATAAATAAATAATTCAAAATTAAATTAAAAGTATAATAAAAATAAATAACAATTTTAATAAAAAAAAAAATTAAGATCATTTATATATTTATAATTTTATTAATTTACTGTAGTCTTAGTAAATTTCCTTTTATTTTAGTTCTTATAAATCCTGATACATTTAAACCTGATGCACTTTTTCTTTTTGTAGATAAATCTCTGAGACGAACATGATTTAGAAATATAGTAGAACATGATTGGTGCATTCGATTTTCTTTACTATAATTTCATTCCCGTATGGTTTCGCTATTTTAATTTTTTTAATAACACTACTATCTCCATCCCTAAGTATTTGATTATATATCAAATTATGCATTTTAACGCCTCCATAGCTGTAGATGTTCCCAACCAGGTTTTAGAACATTCATGTTTTGTTGGAGGTCTATTCATTGTTTCGGTTTTTTTTGCATGTATGTATACAGTGCAATATTTATTACGCAAACGACTGAAAAAAAATTTGAGTACTTTTAATTGAACAATTTCAAACATGTAAAAATTTTTGAATTGGTAAACAAGTTTACTCAGCATCGGTCGGAGCAATTTTCAATTTCATCACATTTCTAACGAGAATATATCAAAATAGATATAATTAAATTGAATACATTTTTCAATTTTTAGTATTGAATATACTGAAAAATATTTAAAATATTAAATATATGCTCCGACCTATGAAAAGTTAACTTGTTTGCCAATTCAAACATTTTACATTTTTGAAATCGGACAGTTAGAAATACTTCAATTTCTTTTAGTCCCGTAGGTCTTTTTGATGAAAACTTGATAAGGTTTGCAGGGGCCTTAATAGTAAATTATACGTATTATTTTGCACGTAATCCCGCAGTTTGTAGCGCTGGCTCTGTATGTATACTTATATTAGGGAGGTTCACACTTATATAAACATTTTCTTGAAAAATTCAAAATGAGTACCTTTTTATTTTTTTAATTGATAAGAAAAAATAATCTTGCAAAATTTGAACTTGATAACTCAACCCCCTCCCGTGTCGAAATAGAGTTAAATTTTGGCCCAAATATCGGATGATGTATAACTATAATTGAATAATGTTTATAGAAAAAAAAAAATTAAATTGAACACTTTTAATTTTATCATAATAGAATTAGTTTTTTTGTGGACAAAAAAAAAAAAAATAAAAATAGCTAACAGTGTCCCTAAGTAGTCATCTGTCCAAGTATTAACTACATCTAATGTTGCATAACTTCAGTGATTGGATAATAACTAATGTATTCAATGTAGTAAAGTTGCTAACATTAAATTGGTTTTTTTTAATATAATTTAAAGTTGCGTTTACCCAAAATTCATATGGTTAAAATCTATCATGTAAACAACTAAGTTGCACCTAATTAGTGCTTTTTCTAGTTTCAATCTTGTTGGCGATGCTTTTCTCATATTAGTATTTTCCGTTTAAAAATAAGGAAAAACTTTTTCTAGAAGATATAAAATTTTATTTCAATCTATTCTGAAATAATTAAAAAACAAATTAGGATTTTCTAAAATAATTTCTTTTAAGAGATATAATCATGCATCTGAAATGTTCCTTTGTAAAATCCATTGGCGAGTTCCTAAACGATGCTTTTTGGATTCTTTCTATTTTTTAATTTTTACAATGCTTCGTATTTAAATCAGAAATTAATAAAATACCAATATTGAACGAATGAAACATTTTGTTTGCACTATCGATTAAATTTAGCTAATAATAGCTAAATATAAAATACTTTCGATTAGGTCTTTTAACCGCGATCAACCAGTTTAAACGTAACTTAATCTGAAATATAATAATATAAAAACAATAAATAAGGTTCACGTAAATAAAAATTTATTTGATTCATTTATATGTCACAATATATGTCATGTTAATTACTTTAGGTTATTATTTACTTAGACACAGGTCGATCACGGTCGAACAACAGTGGCCACACGGCGCGTTGAACCCGATCGAAAATGGTTTATTTGAACATGTTCAGCTCTACCTTAACTATATTTTTGTGGAAATTACAGACAAAATATTTTATCCCTTAATTTTTGGTATTTTATAAACTTGTAATTTTTTACGTGAAGAGTTGTTAAAATTAAAAATTAAAAAATACAACAATCGTAGTTTATTGACTTAGGACTAATGGATTTCACAAAGGAACATTTCAGATACATCATCATATCCTTAAATAAAATTTGCTGTTGAAGATCCAAAATCATTCTTTAATCATTTATGAATAGACGATGATAAGTTTTTATATCCTCTAGAAAAGCTTTTCTTGGAAAATACTAATATGTGAGAAGCACTGCCAGCCAGATTTAAGCTACAAATCACATTACCTAGGTATAACCTGATCACTTATAGTTTTTTACATGGTCGATTTTAGCTGTAAAATCATTATTATTATAGCCAGACGATAATAACTGAATTGATAAAATTGACAAAAAGTACACTGATTTCATATTTAAATCAAATCAAATCATTGAGTAATGCGGCTAAGTCGAAAATGTGTCAACATTAAATTTACTATTGATTTTACCGCTTGGCGACAAACATTTGACCACGGTCAATCTCTATAAACGCAGATTTACATTGAACTAAAATGTACAAATTTAATGTCAAAGACCATACAACGTTGAATACATCAGTTCTCGTCCGATTACTGTAAATAGGCAACGTTGGGTGTAGTTAAATTACGTTTTCAAGGCGTGACCTATTTTATCTGATGTGTTTTACTAAACGCGGCGTATCGACGTATGGACTTTACATATTGTCGCATCGATTAGGTAGCTGCATAATATCATTGATACATATCAATAAATATATGCTTAATCAATCGCATGTACTACATTTAAAACAATTGTACCGTCTGATGGGAAAAAATCTAATATTGACATCATAGCTATATTTGCTTATGGTCGTCATTACATGTCGCTTGATACTGCATTCGGTGCACTAATTTCGTTGGTCGCGATGACCAATAATCGAGTCTTGAAAAACAGTCTATTCCTTTTTCATGTAAACAGATAATGGAGCCTAGGAATGTACATTTAGTTCTTGGATGGATGGCCACTTGGCAACACATGATGGGCCATTGGCTTCCTTAATTTAATGTAGTCTACATAGTAGGGTGAATTAATGTATTGTTGTGGCATAGGACATTTTGTGAAATTATTTGTTGAACGTTAAATGCAATTGTCTGCTACACGATTGATTTGAAAATTTTATTGATTCTTAAAATGATTGGTGTTTTAAAGGATCAATGTTATTTTCAAGTCAATCGTGTAATAGAGAATTAAACATTACTTAAAATTTAAAATATATTTAGATAATTTAAAAACCACCTTAAACGTTCAACCAATAATATCACAAAATTGCCAAAATGGCATGATAATACTTCACCCTTTATTATTTCGACTTACTTACATATTCAATTACAGTTATACATCATCCGATTTCCTAATTCACTAGGCAAAAGAATTACAGTAAATTTTGATCCAAAATTTTGCATCAATTTCTGACGTGGTCACCTCTGCCAACATCACATCTTTGTCCGTTCGTTTCTTCTTTCGGCATAAGATCCATTAACACGTCGTTCCATAGCTTTTTTTTTACGTCCAGCTTGAAATACTCCACGTAATGCTTTTCTCGTAGCTTTAATTCTACTTTTATTCTAAATACCGCTGAAGCTTCCTTGTTCCAGAGCCATGATATTTCAGTCTTCAATATTGCATCTAATTCACAGTTGCCTTGTTTTTGCACTCCAGAGTCGGCGGTGCCAACGACCATTTGACGGTTTTGATGCAGAATGGCCAAAGCAGTGACGTCATTATTGAACCGTTGGTCGACCTTTGTACTGCCGGACGATACACGTGCGAACCGATTATGGTTTGCCAAAAAACACTTTTTATGCATTACGCATTTGCACGCTGTCAAACATACGAATTTCAAGTTTTTGTCAAAATACAGTATTTTGCTTGACTCCGCGAGTACGCCGAAAATGGAATGAAGGGTTTTGATGATAAAATTTTATTTTTTAGAAAAGTTTGTTTTTTATAACGAAACTTTACTCTAGTCATACATATCTGACTTACCGATGCATTTAACCATTTTTCTGACTCTAAACAGACATCTTTTTTCGCACAGCGAGCATTTCTTTGTTGTATATATTATCTTTTTAACTTGCAAGTGACCGATCACAACGCACAAACATATTGCATCCATATTGTTCATTGTTCTATGATTTAACTGATTACAATAAATTTAATATATTAAAAATAAAATGCACTATTGGTATATCTGAAGTTATAGATATTTTGCACAGTTAGTTTGAAATACGGAGCATAAAATGAATGGAATCGATGTCAAATACAGGGAATAATTTTACTAAAGAAGTATCAACAACTGTTTCCAGTGGTAACGACGAAAATAGTTGATTTTTTAAGATTGCCAATAACAACTTCTAAGTAATTTTGTTTTTATAAAATATGGATATCAAATGTTTTATATTCTTTCGGGATTTTAAAATAAGCTGTTTGAATTATGTCAAAATGAAAAACGATTAAAAATTAACTTAATTGTATATGTGTTATAATATATTACATTAATAAACTTAGTTCCTCTTGTTACTACCATATATTTTGTCTTCTCTGCACTAGACCCATATTTTTACTTGCTTTCATTTATTTCTTCGGATTCATTTGAACTTCTGCTCGAGTGTTTCCGGTGATTTAAATATCATCTGCGTATGCAAGTAGCATTCCTCCATCGAGTGACCAGGCTTCTCCGTAAGACATTTCTCGAATCACACTTTCAAATGCTATATTAAAAAGTATGGGTGACATGGCATCTCCTTGTCGTAGTCGAATTTCGATTTCAAAATCCATGGACAGTTCATTCCCAAATTTTACTCTACTATACGTTTTACTATTGCATAGTTTTACCATTTTGATAATTTTCATAGGGAAGTCAAATGCCTTGAGCGCTTCCCATAACCTTTCCCTGTCCACGCTATCATAAGCCTGTTTATAGCCCACGAATACCATATGCAGGTATTTTGCGTATTCATAATGGCTTTTCAATTAGTTATCTCACTACAAACATATGGTCTGTGGTTGATCTCCCTTTCCTGAATCCACATTGATATTCTCCCACGGCTTCTTCGGCGTATTTCTCTAATCTTTTTAATATTATTAACAATAGGACCTTGTATCCTGTATTTAATATAGTTATCCCCCTGTAGTTTCTTACTTTTCTTTGGTCTCCTTTTTTGAATATTGGGAAGATAAGTGTTTTATTCCAACTCTTCGGAAGCTTTTCTTCTTTCCATATTTGTAGAATTACTGAATGCAATTCTCTTTCTACTTCTGGACCTCCTATCCTCCAAAAGTCTGAGTTAATCCTGTCCTCACTTGATGAAGTTGAAGATACCGGAAAAAAGATCAAACTATTTTAAAATATGTATTTTTTTTAAAAAGTAAATATATAAATACCTATATATTTATTATAATATATAATTAAAAATATTTATTATTTATAATTTTAAAAAGATATGTATAAAAAAAAATTAGGTTAGAAAATTGTTTAAAAAAGTATAGTACATATCTATGGTCAACACACAGTGTGTATTACACACGTTCATAGTTCGCTTAAATATTGGTTTCATATCTTAACATGATGAAGTCGTAATCGCGGCGCTCAATCTTGATCAGTATTTATATATTACTCATTTTTTCTACTCATCGTTAAACTACAGTACAATCCACTTATAACGGACTTCAAGGAACCGAAAGATTCAGTTTATTATATTCAAAATTCGTTGTATTCGGATGACGAAAATATTACTTACGTGAGATATAAGACCAACCAAATACATGGCTAGGAATAGTTTTATCTGGAATATTGTAATGTACGGCGCCTAACATATTCTATAATCAATACCTATACCAAGTTTTTCTAGTTTCTAGGTTCTCCAAAGGCGTTATATACTTCTTCGTCTGATTGAATTTCATACTTTTGGGTTACGTTATATATTTTAGGTCCACAGATCTTTCTTGGAAATTTTCTTTCTACTATAGCCACTTTTCTCTTATCCTCTAACGTTGTTGGCCATGTCTCACATGCATGTCTTGCTATTACTTTGTGAAGTTTCATTTTCGATTTCTTTGACAGTAGCTTTGAACGGAGGCATTTATATAGTGTATTTAGACATCTATTCCTTGCTAGAACACGTTTTTTAATCGCTTTATGATTGTTGTTTTGGCTGTTTAGTTCTGTGCCAAGATACTTTAAACTTTTTCAAAAGTGTACTCTCCAATCTTTATATTTATTTTCTGGTATAACTGCGGTTTTTCTCTTGTTACACATATATACTTGGTTTTGTTTTCATTTGTTTTAAATCGTAATGTCTTGGCACTTTGTATTAGTTCCTCTGTTGCTATTTTTTTTATAGTCTTCATAAAATCTCATAATCTTTTTTGTTAGATGATTGTTGAAAAACTTTATGAGTAATTTTCTTATAAAGTAGCAATTGTTTCTGCTCAAAATCGAACTAATGAGGACATTTAGGGTCATAAAAATTCATGAAAGGGTTGGCACTGTTTAGTCCAATTAATTGTGACTTAATAAAGTCTCGAAAATAAATAAATAAAAAATAATAATAAATGAATAATAAATAATATAAAATAATTAAAAATAATTAAAATAATCAAAAATAACATTTTGGTGTTTCGTTGCTTTTTAAAAATGTTTACGCTTTCCTAGGAGGGAATCTGTTCTAAATTGTCTTTTAATTAACCTCTTCAAATGTAAATATTTCTAATTAAATCATTGAAAAATTAAGACTATACCCAAATATAAAATAAATAACTTTTAGTTATAGAATAAATCTTGATAGAGTGCATGATTTAGTCGTTTTCTTATCTTCAAATTTAACTTTCAATGCTCATATCGATGTCATTTATAGCAGTTTGAAGGGCTATAGATTTTATAAATCGAAATTGTTACGAATTTAAAAACTCTAATTGTTTGAAGATATTATACTGCTTGCTTGTCAGATTTTTACTAGAATAGGCATCAGTATTCTGCAATCCCAAACAATTTAATCTAATTGACAAAATTGATAAAATCTAATATCGATTTTTAAGGATCATGTCATACAAATTAGATCATACGTAAATCTCCCTAAATATTTTAGTTGCAGAATTAGGTTTTGAATCATTAGCATTAAAGGCATATAAACTTTATAAGATTATTTTATGATATAGCATTTTTATATAAGTTAATATATCTTTATATATATATATACAGTATGTATGTCACAGTATGTATGTATATGTATGTCACTGAACTCCTCCTAAACGGCTGGATCGATTTGAATGAATTTTTCTGTATGCGTTTGGGTGACGCCCTGGATGGTTTAAATTTACAAATCAGTCCAGCAGATGGGATAAATAGTATATTTATAGTTATAGTCCATAAAATATATATGTAAATATGTCCATAAGGGCAGTGATATGGCTGTATTTGCTGTCCAAAATGTTAACGAAAACGAAGAAATAACACGGTATTAAATTGGCTGATACATCAGCAGCAATGGAGCATTTTTGCGTATTTTAAAATTTCCGATACACGAAAAAGACTCTGCTGTTATACATTTGGCCTTGCACCTTGAAAATGGACAGCGTATTTATCTCATGGAAGAGGCTGCTCTACAACGTGCATCAATTGCCCCAAAAACTACATTGATTGAGTTTTCGAACTATGCAACCAACCAGGTATTCCCGGTCAATTCACTAAGACATTAATGTATACTAATGTGCCATGATATTTCACATGAAACAATCAGTCAAAAAAATGGGAGCAACGAAAACGAGGTGTTCCGGTTGAAGGATACAACAGCATATTTATGCGAAATACATTCGACCGATTATATACAGTCCATCTAAAGCAACGCGAATGTTTCTTCTTGCATTTATTGTTGGTTAATGTTCCTGGATCAACGTCTTTCCAATACTTGTGAACAGTCAATGGTATTTTGTGTGACACATATTATAATGTGTGTCTCGAATTACATTTGCTGGAAGATGACAAAAATTAGGATATTACACTTGCAAATGCAGCATTGAGTTCTTCTCCTCATCAAATTCGTCAGTTATTCGACATATTATTGGCGACATGTTTTCCATCTCAAGCTTCTGTCCACTGGCACAAATATAAAGATTCCATGAGCGACGACGTTCTGCATCGCATTCGGATTGCTGATTAAGATCCCAACATCGATTTTTCGTCGGAAATATGTTGATATGATATGATATTTGGATTCTGATTTTGAATATGCCACTCATTCATTTTGGTAAAATATCATACCCAGAATTTCTAAGCAAATTAAATTTTAAAATATTGATCTTCAATTCAAGAAATCCTTTTGGGTATTGTTATTTCTTTCCAGGAAGCTATTTTTTTAATTTTTTTTTTGGGGAGGTTAATCCCTAGATAAGAACTTTAAAAAAATACATTTTAAATAACAAACTCAAGGTGTCTATTTTTAGTCTTCGCAAAAATATCTAAAATATTATCTTTGTAATTATATGTATCAATTTGTGCATTTATTAAACATAAATTGGATAACCTATTTTCAGTCATTTTCTAACGAAGTCATGTTTTTACCTTTCTTAAAGTTGAAAAACTTTCTACAATTCTGATGCTGTCTGGTAAAGATGCTAATATATGTATTAATGTTTAATATAATATTGAGAGAATCGAGAGAAAATAGTTTTATGATAGGGAATTCAAAAGCCTGAGGGAGAGAGGGGGGAGGGGTGACTTCCTCTCTGGAGGCTCAGGTATACGAGTACTTGTTCATCAGCGAGAAGTTCATCGAACAGTGGATTATTTATTGTTATTAATGTATGTGAACTCTATTGGAAATGATCAGTAAAGAAAACGAATTCGAAATTGGCACAATTATTCCCTAAAAATAACTTATGCGGACTTATATATGGACAATAAGAGTACATAAAACTATACATCAATATAATTTCCTCAGAACAGAGCTGCTGAACAATGTGTTCTATCATGCTTGCCGATGATTCGGGTCAATGGTAAGAATATTACTACTATTATGTTATTATTATTATTGTTGTTACAATATACACGCCATGTGATCGATTTCGGAAAAAGGAAAAAAAAAATTAAAACGCTTACACAAACAACACGGGGATACCATACCGCGCGATGTATAATAATAATATATACCTAATATAATATAATATTATACGCCGCCGCGCGCTTATTATTCGTTTTATTACATTTGCGGTGTTTAGCATCTGCAACAGCCAACCATCGGGTCCATCGGTTAGTCGGATCGATTGGTGGCGTTTTCCTGTATAAAATGTATATAATAAATAACATATATAATATTGTATACCCACTGTATACGTATGTGGATAACGTATACGTTCATATTTATATCGTATATTATGTACACACATTGGGCTTATACAGCCGAGAGATAGGATAACGTGTCGTCTGAGCCCTGCGGTTTCCTTTCGGCCCCGAAGCCTACTGTAATAACAACAACAACAACCGACAACAATGCGAACGCGGTGTACCTACAACAATCACAATAGCCCTGTGACTCGTGGTATTATATTCGCATAAACGCAAATGTATATATATATATATATATATGGTATATATCCACGTGGGTCAGTACACCCGCACACGCATATGTATACATGGTATGTACGTATAGGTAAATGTGCGTATGAGAGCAGTGTGTACAGCGTAAACGTATAGATGAGTTATTATTATTGAATAGTGCAATGTAAAGGGACGGACACGGACACATATACACTACGTGGAGGGTCTGACAGGTCATCGCCGAACGTTTTGCCAAAAAAAAAAAAAAATCGTACACAAAACGTCAAAACGGGCTTAAGCGTGTGTGTATTTTTATACTGTTTACATTGTTGCTTACGGCCGAAATTCCAAAAACGTATTATGCATCCGCTACGAACGGACGTCTTGTCGGTGGCTGCTACAGTGGCGACAACGACGACGACGCGTATAGGCTCTTATTATAATTTCACACAGTACCCATTATTGTATAAACGCGAATGCGATTCGAATGTATGACTTGTTGATTGTGGTCAACTGCTGCGATGACGAATACGTCAAACGGACCGTGATAGTCATGAATTTGGGGAAATTACCTATTCAGAAACATAATAAAAACAATGTTTTTGGACGACTGTTAAAAAATAAGTGTCGGAAAACTGCGTGTCGACGAACTCAGAAATCACTGAGCAAGTGCATCATCACGACTCCTGGCTTGATTAGAAAAGTACCCATATTATGATAGATAAACTTTTAGAACATTTAAAAGAGCATGGGGTTAATATTTAATGAGAGAAAAAACAAGCAAATACATTTTTTAATAAAAAAATTATAAAGTAATAATATTACTAATATTTAAGTTTGATTCTTGAATTTTTACCTCATGCAAACATATATATATATATATACACCAATAATATTTTTTGTTACAATTATCTAATTTAATTTACAAAATACCTAGGGAGGCATTGCTCCAATGTTAAGAGGAGGTAGTTGCCCCTTCCCTCAGTTTACACCTATGATGCTTGTGCGTGATCTGTAGCCTAAAAGTAATGGAAACCAAAGTAGGTATATGCCTTTAAATTAATGGCTAATGTTTATAAACTTTGATTAAATGTGTGCATGGAATAAAAATCGATTCATTTAAAATAGTGTTTTTATTGATTTCTTAATTATTAGTAAGAATATTCATTAAATAACGTATTATATAATTCATCATATTATTTATATATTAGAACGAAGTTAAATTAATTATACATAGGTCACTTTTAGAGAACTTCATAATTAATTTAATTATTTTGACAAAATTGTTTGTGATTTATTCCCAAATACGTAATTTAATATGTATATTTTATACTCGTACTTATTATTAAAAATACATTTTAATTCCACGTGTTTTCTTATAATAATACGAATATTGTGTTATATACATCTATGATTACTACTTCAGTTGGATCAATGGCTAGTGCTTACGTTATAAATGTGTATCTTGATAGTAATAACTGATAGTAGTATTTCAAATACAACTTTAAAATAAATCAAATGTTTAACATAAAACTAAACCAATATTTTAAAATCCAAGTACATTGGACAATGCATAACTTAAATTAACCCTTGAATATGTAAAATAAATATTTACTCCAGTTTCAGACTACAATTTTTATTAAGAGAATTAGTAAAGCGTTTTACAATAAATAAGAAGTAGTAGTGAATTAATTTCCTAAATATTTTTGTAATGAGGTGCCAATTTGAGTACACATATGTATAAATGGAATATGATATTACCACTTGATAAATATGTCAATAATTATTTATTATTCAAAATCAAAAGTCGGTAATAAACGACGTGCCATGTCAAATACTAATAGTATTTTATAAAATACATTAACATGTTCATTTATTAACATCGTCTATACGATGTTACTGTATTTAGTTACTTGACTGCGACTGAATAAATTGAATTTAATCCGTCCACTTTATAGATAACTAATCATTAATGATCATTAAATAACAATAATTCAGTATGTCATTTTAATATAATACAGCATATACGATCTTTCATTATAGAGGTGTATGTCCTGTTGAGCTATTTTGTTAAGCCGATTCGCCTACATACAATTTGCAACTAACAATAAATGTGAACACGACCCAGAGACAATATTATGACTCCATATAATAAATCATAGTAATAGCAGTAAAAGTAATAATAAAAGGGAAGACGACTTGCCCGTGTAAACCTGTGTCTGCAACCAGTGTAGCTACGTGTATTTATGGGCATGTGTGTACGAATTGCTGTGCGTGCACATTCACACAAACACAAACACACACACACACAACCACACACGTAATGGGGAATTCTGGTGATGTGATTTGTGAATGTTGTCAAACATACTCCGAAAAAGACCAAGTGGAAGAAAATCATTTACTGACTCTGCGAGCGGTCCATTTATTATTGACCCTTTAAAATTATTATTTGCCATGTTGGACCTGCGGGCTGGATGTTTTTGAAATTGGGTTTGTTGTGTAAAGAAACACGGTGTGGGATAGAGAAACAGATAAGTATCGCGGCATGCCCTTGTATACACCGCTTCACAAAAAAAATAATATATATATAATAATAATAAAAAGAAATACAAGAATAATATTGTTTAAACGGTTTTCTTCTCATTCTTCATTTTTTTTCTTTCCAAAACCGCACACACGATGCCGCCGCCTTTTTGGCTTCTTCTTTCACAAAAACTCACTATACGCTCGCGCATCACCCCTGTTATGCGACCAATGGGAAATTAAATTCAAAAATACGCACCACGATTGCCAAGGTAGTTCAACTAACGCCATTAACTGTTGCACTCATACGGCGAACAAGAAAGGGAGTGAGTGGGAGAGTGAGTGAATAAGAGAAAGAGAGAAAGAGAGGAAGCCGCGTTCAATGAGATCAATGGAAGAAGGCGGTGGAATTTCATGTGCTTATGTGTGTGGAAAGGGATCACTTTTACACCCGCGAATCCCTGATGTGTATATATATATATATAGGTGTATACGTGCCCTGCAGTAAACATATTTTTATAAGTTCAAGTAGATTAAAATATAATTAAAATGTTTTATTTCAGTAAAAATTAGTAATGTATATTAAAATATCATATTCCCATTTACCAGTAAAATTACAATTAATGTAAAAAATTTAATAACTAAATTAATATAATAAAAAATATTGACATATGGTATTCCATATTTTTATTTTTAATATGGTTTTATTAATTAAAATTATTAAATTATACCACTACTACTTATTTCAAAAATAAATGTGGTGGCATTTTCAATAGGTATTCATTTTTAATGATCTAACAACATATTGTGGTTATAAAATTAAATACAACTATTGAATACTTAATCTCTACAACGGTTATGAACTCAAAACTCATATGAATTAAAATTGATTTTACATGGCTTATATATCGGAGTCGTGTTATAATTTTATACTTAAAATTCATTTTATTTCATCTAATTGAGAAATTTAATAAAACGATAGTCATTCGTAGTAAATCTCAATGAATATTATAAAAATTATTGTTTAAATTGATTAGGTTGTTAAAACCAAACATACAAATTAAAATAGTTAAAATTAATATAACATTATTCATAAATAGATTGTAAATAATATAATTCTTATTACAGGTTAAATTTATCATCAAGACATAATTACAATTAATCATATATCATCTAAAGTGTTAAGACAAAAAATCTTCTTATGTTTTAAATCTTATTACCCGATTTTGATCCTATAGTTTATTTTTAATATTTTATAATTAGTCGCATATACCCTATATCTTTATCACAAACGTATTTTTTTTGATATAATAGTATACCTAGATATAGTTTTGGTATTTTATTATTTTATTTAATACATCCACTTTACAATGTAAACGAAACAATATGTTATAACTAGAAATGTTCCATAAATATGCTGATTTATTTCGTTAAATGAATTTGGTTTTATGCTGTGAAATGTAAACTGTCTGATTATGTAAAATTGTTGTTGTATATAATGTCATGTTTATGAAATAATATTATGTGTTGCATAAATCCATGGTTGATCGTTCAGATAAGCGTCGTAGGTTACTACAGTTGGACCACACACTACTTAGTCACTTGTTTGGTCTATTCGCGATGTTTGCTTGTAGTTGCAGTAGATTTAGATATCGCGTGGCGCAGTGAAAAAAAGGGTAGTAATCGATTTCAGTAATAGAAGTATTTATACATTTTAAAATTATAAAAATTAATATTCTAATACAATGTTATATAATATGATGAGTCTCTATTAAGTCAGTTATTGATGTTATTGATAACTGGTAATTAGTTTTATAATTATAAATTACAAGTAAGTTATTTCTTTATTCCATACTTTTGCAATTATTTTATTTTTAAATTGCACAACTGAGATTTTTAGTTCTAATTTTTTTGATTTCGGAAAGTAAAATATACTTTATTCTTCAAAAAACACTAGTGTTATTGTCGATAGAAATAGTAAGACGGCTGATTATCACTAAAACACACAGCGTTCAGTAAAATTCTATCATAGTGCTTGTAACAGTGATCTAATACATATATAATTACTTTAAATAATATACATTTAATGATATAACTAGTAAATATTTTGTTCAAATACATTTTCTGAAATGTGTTTCCAAATATTTTTTTTTTCTTTTTGTTTAGTGTGTGAGCACTATCAAAAGTTTTCCTACTTCATTTAATTAATTCGATTAATATTTCTTCCTAGGTCGATGAAAATACAAATGTTCTGGACATTTTTAATGTGTAGACACATGACGTCTGAATGTATGTTTAGACTATTAGTGTGTCTGGACACACTGCGTCATAAATCTTATTACCCGATTTTGATCCTATAGTTTATTTTTAATATTTTATAATTAGTCGCATATACCCTATATCTTTATCACAAACGTATTTTTTTTGATATAATAGTATACCTAGATATAGTTTTGGTATTTTATTATTTTATTTAATACATCCACTTTACAATGTAAACGAAACAATATGTTATAACTAGAAATGTTCCATAAATATGCTGATTTATTTCGTTAAATGAATTTGGTTTTATGCTGTGAAATGTAAACTGTCTGATTATGTAAAATTGTTGTTGTATATAATGTCATGTTTATGAAATAATATTATGTGTTGCATAAATCCATGGTTGATCGTTCAGATAAGCGTCGTAGGTTACTACAGTTGGACCACACACTACTTAGTCACTTGTTTGGTCTATTCGCGATGTTTGCTTGTAGTTGCAGTAGATTTAGATATCGCGTGGCGCAGTGAAAAAAAGGGTAGTAATCGATTTCAGTAATAGAAGTATTTATACATTTTAAAATTATAAAAATTAATATTCTAATACAATGTTATATAATATGATGAGTCTCTATTAAGTCAGTTATTGATGTTATTGATAACTGGTAATTAGTTTTATAATTATAAATTACAAGTAAGTTATTTCTTTATTCCATACTTTTGCAATTATTTTATTTTTAAATTGCACAACTGAGATTTTTAGTTCTAATTTTTTTGATTTCGGAAAGTAAAATATACTTTATTCTTCAAAAAACACTAGTGTTATTGTCGATAGAAATAGTAAGACGGCTGATTATCACTAAAACACACAGCGTTCAGTAAAATTCTATCATAGTGCTTGTAACAGTGATCTAATACATATATAATTACTTTAAATAATATACATTTAATGATATAACTAGTAAATATTTTGTTCAAATACATTTTCTGAAATGTGTTTCCAAATATTTTTTTTTTCTTTTTGTTTAGTGTGTGAGCACTATCAAAAGTTTTCCTACTTCATTTAATTAATTCGATTAATATTTCTTCCTAGGTCGATGAAAATACAAATGTTCTGGACATTTTTAATGTGTAGACACATGACGTCTGAATGTATGTTTAGACTATTAGTGTGTCTGGACACACTGCGTCATTTATTAACGTGCTGCATTAAACGCAAGTAGAAAAATGGTCACATATAAAATGCATGACATTGTATTATGTATATGACAATACGTTTGACGCTGTGTTTGGACATTACAGGGAAAACATACACATTATGCAACTATGTATGTACAAAAGTATTCAATTTAAATTTTAGCATTATATTATAATCATTAATTAATTATAAATGCAAGTACCTAAAATTATACGAAGTACAATAAGTAGGAAAATAATGTAAATCTGGTACTAAACGGACAAATATTAAAGGAACTTGAAATAGTATTAGTAGAACAAAATCCTATTTGCATTAATTATTAACCATTAACCAGTTTGAACCAGAATGAACTCTTTTTTCAAAAAAAATTATGTCAAGATGGATGCTTACAAAATTAAAATTCTAAAGAACAGAAGTCCAGAACTTTTAAGTAATGATACATTTAACAAGTTAAACGATCTTCATATACGTAAAAATATGGTTTCAGTTATAGTTAAACAATTGTTTATAGTTTTATGTTTAACCAAATATAATATAACTTATATAAATAAAGTCATAATCAAATTTTGAAATTAATAATGTATCATTAATCAATGCCAAATGAGTAAAACAAAGTAATAACTGCTCAACATCCCGTACCTGAGTTCATCTTCAAAACAACAACAACAACAAAATAACAAATATACAATTAAAATATTTGAATTAAAAAAATAAAATAAATGTAGAATAAATAGCAGCGTTTTGGTTGTTTTAAATGTTTTAATTTAAATAAAAATAGTAATTCTTAAATTTTTTTAAAATAATTATTTATAAATGTAACCATAATATATTTTATATAGGCAAGATAAATATAAATGTTTGCTTGAAACTTGATACCTTAAAAATAATAATAATAAATGTATACCTGGTAACAAAAAATCACAATTAATGTAATATGTATTTTTAAGTTTATTCATAAGTATCATTGAAAACATTAATATTTATTTTTATTTTATGGAGGCTACCATCTTACATGGAGTTCGGAATATTTTTTTCGGTACAATTAAACCAGTGGCGTAATTTTGGAGATCGATAACTAAAGCATTTGCCCTAGTCTAGTATTTACTATTAGTTATTGATTTGATAAAAAATAATTATATTTTGAAAAAAAAAGAAGTTAAATGGATTGTGGCATTTGTTATGTTATTTTAGCACAAAGCCTCTAAGCATACCATATACAATACTCAGTGAATATTTTTTTAACTATTATTAGTATCAATCAAATCACATAGTCCGTTTAATATGTTATTGGCTTTGGTTCATTTTTCTGTGGTTAACCCCAATTTTCATTTTTTGGAACATAGCACGTGTCTTATATCAATTCCTAATGTTTAAAAATGTATATAAAGATATAAGAGATTTTTTTTAATCAATATAAAGTTATTATTATTGTAATTTTCGAACAGATCAAGGTTTTTTATTTATTGTTCTTCATTTATTTAACATAATATTTATATATTTTTTGATTTTTTTGTAGAAATAATGTAACTTATAAAAATTTTTATTTTTTAGTATTTTTCAATAGTTTACCAGAATATATAAAAATATATTGATAAATTCAAGCAAACATTTTAATAAAAATATTTGATATGGTTTTACCTCAAGTTGAAAATTTCATTTTTATTTTAATTTTCTTAAATATTTGAAATTAATATTAACAATAAGTCAATAATCTTAAATATTTTGAAAATGAGTTTGTATATTCAAACATTTTCCTATGTATATTATATATGGCAGAGGTTCCCAAACTGTGGGTCGCGACCCAAAATTGAGTCGCAATTATATTTTTGGTGGGTCGCGCTATATTATATGCAATTTTAACTTCTGCGGGTACACATTTAATATAAGATTAACTTAATGCCATTAACTGTAAATTTAAGTATCATAAATCGTTTTAATAGTTTACCTATTTATACATAAACTATTTATATTTATTAATAATATTAATAAGATTAAAAAAAAATAAAATAATAATAAAAAACTTATTTATCAAATTTTTGAAAAGGACATTATCGAACATATTTATAATATAAAAATTCAATTTATAATAATATAACAAATTACATTTTTATAATCAACGATATTAAAGAAAAATGTATGTTATTTATTGAAGTAAGTTTAATATTTATAGTAAAAAAATATGCACACAAATATATTATAAAATGCACAAATAAAAAAGTTAAATGACATCATAAATGCTAATATTATTGTTTTACGTGATTGACAATACTTCACTAATGTATTAATGTACTTTATTTGTATAATTATTTATGTTTTCTTCCCAGATTAAGCTATTAATATTTTAACTAAATAAGTCAATTCAATAAAATATCATTAAAATTAAAAATAAACCTAATAGGTAGTCATAATTATATCCGGAAGCAGCGAGGTATGACTTTGAAGTACAATAGTAACACATTAGATTTACTGTGTTATAATCATAGTATCTGCAAATATCATTACAAAATATAACGAAAAGTCATTATTGATGAATTCACAAAGATAAATAGATTTACATTTAATTATCCATAATACATATAGAGTATATGATGATGATGAACAATTATCTACTAGATAATCTAAATTAATAAAATATTAAATAATTGTATACTCTTTAGTACAGGCATATCAAACACGCGGCCCGCGGGCCGCATGCGGCCCGTGGCTCATTTTTTTGTGGCCCGTGGCTACCAATATTAATGGACAAAAAAAAAAATATTTATGTCGTGTAACGACTATTTTAGATTCTTAGAGAGTGGTTTATTTGGTATACATTATTATACTGTCTTATCTTCTGATAAATCATAATCGAATAAGGATTATTGATGGTTTTATACATATTTATAACAAATTTTAGATATTATCTATATAGATATATAGAAAAATTTGTACAAAATATTTATTTTTTCGCTAAATTTTTATGTGCGGCCCAAATAGTAAACTTTTCAATATATTTGGCCCATCTGATACTTTGAGTTTGACATACCTGCTTTAGTATATATTATTTATACTGGAAAAGTAGAGAACATGTACTGCAGTATAATATATGAATCAGTCTTTTCAATATTTTAATATTTTATGAAATCGGAAAATTAAGTACAATATAATACAAAATTGGTTTATCAGTTTTAACTATACATAATATTGCTTACACTAACTAATTTAATTTATAAAAGTTTGGATACTATAATAATATCGATACTTTTGTCGATGCCATTTGTTATTCTGAATAAATATATAAATATATTTTGCAATAACTTACATGTTGACCATGGTGTGTAAACAATTCGAAACTCTTCCATAAACATAGGGTCACAGGATATGGTTATCGTTTGTTTTTTTCGTCTTTTCTTTTTTATCTTTTTCTTTTCATCTGTACTATTTATGATTCCTGACCAAAATTAGTTACGCAGTATGGAAGCCAAACGGATACAAATTTTATTTTGTCCTGCATTACACCTGCTGCATTCCTCAATGGTCCATTATATACGTATTATTATGCAGGACGACTGTTACAGTGATAATTGAATCTCAGCATTATTGTGTGCTATATGTATATACGTATATAATCATACTTATGACGATGAATCAAGCTACAGAAATGTTCCAGCCGAAAGTAATGCCAGTCTTTTAAGATTTTGACGTAATGGAAAAAGTGGAAACTTTTATTTGTGGTGGTGAAACTAAAATAAATATTTCAAATAATTATTACCTAATTAAACCATAGTAAATGCAATATATATATATATATATATATATATATATAGAAATTCAGTATTCACTGTACAATTGTATTAAGAAGCTGTTAATTTTGCAGCAAACATTATGTACAAGTCAATACCGAGTATGAAATAATATTATAAATTAATAATTTTGGTTGGTCGTACGTTATAACATTCTGTATTATAAATGTATTATCTGAACGTCTTTCATATTACAAGCTAAAGCCGTTCTAATATAAAGTGTATCGTTATAGTGCCATACTAATACAATCATGGTTGTATTATCCACGATTGGTGATACATAAACTCCAGGTTTAGCGAAGGTGCAAGGGTTGCAATGCACCGAGACTTCAAACTTTAAAGAGGCCTCTAAAATTAGACTTAATTTAGACTTATAAAATTATATCAATTTAAGAAAAATTAATGAAAGAGATTATTAGTCTGATAATTATTATTATTTTAAAACTAAATGAAGTGTTGTTTGTAGAATTAAAAATGAATAAGTGTTTATTTATAATTATACTACCAGAATTAATCGGCTTTACATGGAACAGTTATAGATGGGGTTAAAATAATTCCAAAAGTCGAAAGGAATTTCACTTCATTTAGAGTTTTATGTATTTCTGTACTTTTTGTTATTTAAATTTTGAACAAGTATACGAGTACGCTCATAGAATAATTATTGATGTTTCCTTTAACAGATATTTTTAGTTACTACAGTATTGTGAAAAATATAATTATTAAATCAAACTAATTGTGCTATCAAACAAATCAGTAAAACAATATGCTAGTACATTATTTCAATTTTATTTAAAGTTTTCAAAGTGTTTAAGTCAGTGAATTATTTTTATATTTTAAAATAAATGTTTCCGTGTTTAATTTTGAGACAAAATTGTGATTGATCCTTTGATGAATGGATTAATAAAAGGACGGACAAGCAATGATAAAGAAAATACTCGAGTTACGAGCTTATCGTATACTAACCATTTTAATTTAATAATTCATAGTGAACAACTTAGTTAAACAAAATAAATTACCTAGTATTTTAGTGTAATATTTGTTAATAGTAGTTAATTATAAAAAGAATAATTTAGCAGTAGTTAAATTCAGTTAATATTAGTTAGTAGTAGCTTGGTCATAGAATAAGGTGTTATGAAAAGTTCAGATAATCAGTAAGTATCCGCGCTATTTCAGATTTTATAGTTCGTAAACTGCGTTTTTAATAAAATTAAAACTAAATGCTGGTTAAAGATACATCTTTAATAATAATTTAATTGTTTTTAATTTAATAAATTATTAGTTACAAATAAGTAATAACAAGTTAATGGTAAATCTTCGTATAACGAATAATTCTCGTAAGACATTGACACTTTTGTTTACGAATTAGGCCTTCACGGAGATACGAACATGAGAATAAAAACGTACTACGTGTCTATGGCGTAAGAATATTGTTTGTTAAAAACTAAGGCGGAGAAGTAACTTGTACACAAGATTAAAATATCGATATAAATAATTTTAAGGAGAAAATAATACAGTTTAAATCATTCCGAAATCGGCATTATGTACTGGCATATATTTTTGTCATATTAAAGTAATTTGATGATGGCAAGTACAAATAAACATTATTAATGATGTACTTGAACACGAGTTCATGTGAACGTATAATACGATTAGTTCGATCTAATATGATTATTTAGTCACGTGTAAATCGCAAAACAAATACGAAATACTGCAACTGAAAATAATAAATTAAATCCAAAGTAGACATGAAGTCTTGTACCGATTGCGGTCAATTAAAAATTACCGATTTGGATCGGTAAATTTAAATATACGCCAAGGAGCAACTTCTTTCCTAGTTATTTTATTGAAAGGACAAAAGTTTTTTACGCATAGGAAAAATATATTATATAACATAGGATTACGCCTATGTGTGTAGTGCATCTTGTATATTATAATTGTGAAAACCACCGGGAGCTCATAAAATGTCGACTAGGAAGAAAGGCAAAAATATTATAATTTTTCCTATCTACTAAGGTGAAAAAGTCCGTATAAATTTTATACGAAACAATTATACAGAAGATAAGTTATTTGGAGTTGCAATAATATTCCATATTATACTATAGTCTACGGAGTTTTGTATAATCATATTTTGAAGACGACGATGACGACAACGACGATGATAATGATGATAACGACGACGGAAAGATGATGATGATGATGATGACGATGATAATGATGATGAGCAACTTTTGGACCACGCCCAGCTTCCAATGGGCAAATGGTATGATACCGGCCGGCGCACCTGTACCGCCCGGAGGAGGAAGGAGTGCGCGAGAGACCGCGCGCGGTACAAAGAAGAAGATCACGACAACGACGACGGTGATGCTGCCGCCGCGCAATAATGTATTACCCGAGTGAGAAACCGACGTTTCTTGTGTATGTATACAATGTATGTGTACACGCGTGCACACACCGACACACACACGCTCACACATACAAACATTTGTACATGTATACAAGAATTATGCACAGGTAAAACGTGGAGGGGGCGGAAACATTAACGGGCACCTGTGCGTGTACACCAGCCGTGACGGTATCCCACGGGTGGGTTCGATCTCCGTTCATACAGGCACGTCGTGTTGCGTGTATCTCGTGCATTGCACGCCGTGTGTGTGTGTGTGTGTGTGTGTACGTTACGTACGTTGGCCGTGTGTAACCGTGTACGATCGTTTAGATCGCGCGTAAGCTTTTTGCGGAAAACATTGTATTGTGTGTCTTCGGAACAACGAAATGCAGTAGAATAGAACAACGTGCAGCAATATGTAGGTTTGCGAATTTGAAGATAATATTCAAATGCACTGCGTTGAATCGAACGTATACTTTTTAACGCACCCGTATGCAAGTGTATTGTGTTTATATCATCATGTTATATTAGATTATTTGACGTGTACAATGCATGGACACGATGGTGGTTCCGGAAATCATTTGCTTTATATTTTCCGTAAAAATCTTTGAAAATGATAAAACGTTTTAAATATTTCACAATATTTTTTTTCTTTAACGTTCAATATCTTAGATTACGGCAATGGTTTATTTTTACGAGGAATTTATGGATTTGGAAAGTATTTGGATTGGATTACTATTTATGGTTCCAACAAAACACCGACCATATTACATTTATTATTCACTGGGTAGTCGAAATTTCAACTGTAACTAATTACTTTTTTTGTAATTAATTTGCATTACATTTACAGTCAGAAGTAATGTATTTACGCAGTTGTGTAACAGATTTTATTTACATATACATATATATCAAATAAATAATATTTTTTTCATTTATTTAACAATCTATCAATACCTTGATTGTTATATTCTTAAGTATGGGCGAGTCCCGATCGGTTGTTTATCGTAATTTGTTTACATTTATTTAATACTAATGTTAAATTTATAAGTTTTATTATTGCGTGAAACTTGAATCATTTGACGCTTAATAAAAATGTAAAAGTAAATCAAACATTTAATAAGATTTAATATTATAGACTCAGGAGAGTTAGTATTTACCTCATCACCCTTCATTAAATCTGCTACTAACAGTCTATATAATATAAATCTAATGAATGCTTATAAGTAACAACTTGAAAACCTATATAATATTTTATTATGAGTAATGAGCCGAATAGTTGTATAAAATGTCTAATGCATACAATACATTAACAATATTATAAATAAATATATTGATATGGAACAATTTAAGACGTACAGGTTATTTTTTCTATAATCATTCGTATTATATCATATAATTCCATGTAAAATATTAAATTTAACATAATATTCGATCTTGTTGTTTTTGCATACACATAGACTAAGTACCTAGATGGAATAAAAAATTACCTAAACTACTTTTACTTATACATGGTATGTAATTTCAACATTGAAATTACGTTTAGTTACCTTTTCGTTTTATACTTAACCTCAATACACATGGTGGTAAGAAAATAATATTAACTATACATTGTAACTAAACATCACAGTACTTTTACAACTCGGAAGTGACATGTCGTCATAAATAATACAAATTTGTTTTGTATAGTCCCTATAAAATCTAAATTTTGTTTTTTTTTACACTCTTTATACATGTATATTTTAAATATACGCAAGGTTTTTACTTATAAAAATACTTATGCATTTAAACATACGTCTTTTATTTTTGTTTTCATTCATTTTGCTTTTTAACAAATTAATTAACTAACCAATGATTTTGAAATTCTTGAAGAAAATTATTGATTTTATAATGTTATTCCTATTACTAAATTATATAATATGTAAATATTATATATTTTATTTATATATGTACACAATAAATTCCAAAACAATTATAAAATGTAACATTTTTAGACATATATGCTAAATAAGACAATGATTAAAGATCTAAAGTAATTTATAAAATAGGTTATTCTACAGATACTATAAATATTGATTAAGGCATGGGTATATAGTGGTTATTAACATATATTTACAAAATTGCTCAAGTTAAACTCATGGTTAAGTTTAAACAGAGAAATTACTTAAATAATCTTTATTTTTAAAACTGTTTTATGTATGTAAAATTCGTAATTTATATGACTGCAGGTTATAACAATTAAAAGTTATAGAATCATCTATTAAAAGTGTGGTTTTCTAAATATTTTTAATGATACATTGTTAATATTTTTAAATAATTATTACTTATTAATGGCTAGTATAAAACTTGAGGCACATTGTTGTGAATTGTATAAACAATATTTCTTTTAATTTTTTAAAATAATGTATAACCCTTAAAGGAACTTCGAGGAAAAAATAATTGAATGCTTATAGATTATTTTAATATAATCTAATACATACAAACCCTGTTTATCTATTTATTTATTATGGCATATTATATTATATCATATTATGTTTTTATACCAAATATTGAAGTATCTGTTGTTTAAATCATAGTAGATATTACACATATTACTATGGATATGGTAGTAGGTAATTGAAAATTTAATTCTATGTTTTGTGTAAAACATAGAATTAAATATATTTGGTATTACATAATAAAAGGTCTCTATTATATATTAATTTAATTATACGAATAATTTATATTAAGTATTTATATTTTTCTGTATTACAAATGTGCAACGTATGTCTTTGATATTTTCTTGTTACACGCGACAAGGTATAATAAAATCATCCGATTAGTTCTGAAAACACATTTTGGCAGCTATGTGTTATTGACAGATAATAGTTTTGCAAACGCACTGCAACAGGAAACGTCAAAAATCAATGTCATGTGACATGAACTAAAAAAAAAAAAAGGGACAGAGTAAATCTTTTATAGGTATATGATAGGTACACTTGTACCTATATTTCCTATTATAATAATGTGATCAACGAAGCATCCGTTATATTTTTTTGAAAAAGGGTTTTCATCACATCGCGAAATCAGTCAAAAAGTTATTGACATAAAAAAAAGTTTTAGATATGTTTTTTTTTTTTTTATGAAATTTATACCTACTTATATTACAATAGGTATTGTTGTTTTCATATTATGTTGAGTCGTTTAGTGGTATACCTAATACCTATCTATATAACGATCTTGCAGTATACCGCACCTTTACCTTTTCATTAAGATGACCAAAAAGGATTTTGACACAACTAAATCGGTGGCGTGAGATGTCTTGATCCGGAAACGATCGATTTCTTAAGAATAATATTTAGTCCGTGGCGATCGACAATCGTTGCCTCTTTGTCTTTGAGGAGGACAAAAGGCTCCGCAAGAGCGCCAGTCGGACGATTTGATGACCGTCATCGGTCGGGTACCGGCGGTTCACACGATGCAGTCCACGCGTACATGGAGGCGGCTACGGAATGGGCGGAGCTCAATATACCAGGGTGGGAGAGCGGTTGTGGCTCACACCCACAACAACACCGCTGAGTCTGGTTCAAATTCGTTGACCTTGTTACCAGAATCGGTTCGGCGCGACTTCAGTGTACCGAATTCTTAGTTTTCGACCATTTTTACACGAACATCGGTTTAAAAAGTATAATTTTAATATATATTTTAAATATTATCAGTTTGACTCTGTGCGCTAAGCTTTGTGAATAGTTTTTTTAATTCGTTTTTAAATTTTTATTTATATTTCCATCGTGTAACGTGCGATAGCGGCTCGTCGCCGAACGCGCGTTTGTATAGTGCAGAAAATCACAAGGACTATTTTTTTCTACCCTATATTTGATATTTATTTAATTTCAATCAGCATTCACAAGGTAAGTGAATTTATTAAGTAAAATTCATACAGGTTATATGTTCAAGAGTGACAAATATAGACCAAAAAAAATATAAAAATTATAAAAATTATTGTATATACTACTTTATACTCTATTACGTATAAAATAAGTAAAAATAAATAAGTTTCAGTTAAAATACACAAAACTATTCAAAGTTTTACATTTTTTAATAACAATAATTTGAAATAAAATTAAATAAAATTAATTAATATCAAATCTTTAAGAAAATATTTATATAACAAATATGTAATTATTAGATAATTAAAATCAATAAAATGATTCATAAAATATACTATCACTCATTTCAATTATATTAATAGTTTGATAAAGTTAACAGTAGTTCTAAACCAATTACCTATTCATTTATAATGTGATATCACCAAAATATAATTAAAATATTGTTATTATTTAATTAGATCAAATAAAATAAATTATTATTCTCAGCCAATTATAAAAAGCATAATCTATACTTGTTTATTTCAATTACAGATCATATTAGTAATCAGTTACGATAAAAAATATCTTATAGATAATGGTATGTTTTGTCCCAGTATCCCAAAAATATATCATAAGTTTGTACATCATAGAATAATACGTCTAGACATTAAAATTATATTAGACCTTGATCACTTCAAGGAAAATTTTCAATGATATTCTATTATTATATTTAAGAAAATATAATTGTAAAGAATTCAGTTTAAATCTATGCTTGTAAATTTGTTTAAGGGATTTAAAGAACCTTCTCAGCGGGAACAATTTTTTTTATCGCAAACAAAATTCTTAATAAAATCCCGTTTTAGTATATTTTTTTTTAGGTACCTAGTTATACTTCGAAATCAATAGGTAAACTGTTACTGCTTGTAATTTCTCAGCATGGTATTTTTTTTTATAATAAAATATAAAATAATTTATATTAATAATACTTATGGATAATATTTAAAGACTAGACTATTTTAAACTAATATTATTATTTTTTAAGCTATTTGGCGTCAAGTATAAATAGACTATTATAACTTAATTATTATCATACTATTTGAAATATTTCGATCAAAAATATTCTTTAGCACTTAAGTTTTGATAACCTTATTAATTAAATAAAATTATTAGGTATATCGCGAAAAAGAAAATCATTATGAATCCTAAATTTTTAAAACAAAGAAATTTTTATACGTCATTTATAACTATATTTTGATTTATATTGAATATTTTAGATTAATTTGTACTTAATGTGGATTTATTTATTTAGTTAATTTAGAAGGTTTAAAATCATGAAGTAACGGATAATTCACAGTTTTAATTCTTAGGTACCTTTATGAATTATAATTTATAATTTAAAAAAAGAAAACCAAAAATTACTTATAATTATGTCTTTGTATAATAATTATTATAATAAATAGTAACAAATTAATTCAAAACTATTGAGAAAAAAATAAACATAAATTGATAAAGTTTTCAATGATTGATATAATATTTTATTTTATAATTTTGCTTATTTTGTAGTAAAGCCGTTTTTTTATTATAGATTTTATATTTATTTTTTATACCTACGATTAATTTTTTTTACAAAACTCACTAAAAAATAATAAAATTATATTTATTCACAATATAATCTGTTACATTTCTTTACATTTTTAATTTACATAATTTTGATGTAAACAATTTGTGAAAAAATTCATAAAATGATGAGTTTATATGTTTGAGGAAATAGCAGTCATTTAATATTACAGAAAATATACTTGGAATGCTGGAATAGTATTGGATATACAATTTCACATTTTGATATTATGTAATGTCTTTCGAACATTTTTTTGAAATACCTGCTATATCACATAGATAAAATTATATTATTGTTAGGTATAATAAATCATTAAATATTTTTCAAAATAATATTAGTATAAATAGGGCTTAATAATGTGTTTATACTCTTAAACTATCATATTATATTCATTGAGTTTTATAGTGCAAATTAATTTTTTTTTTATCTTATAATAAAAATACTTTTTTCGTTTATCTCAAATGAAATTCAAGTATAAAAATGCGGTCGAATCAATTTATTGGCTTAATATTTTATAATAAATATATATGCTTTGTTCGTTTAAATCGTATAAACTTAAAATTATTTACAATATGATGATCGATAAAATACCCTATGCATGATTAAAATTGTTTTGTTTTGTCCATATAATATAATCTACTTCACATTTCTTACGAAAACTATCTATACATTTTGTTTCACGTGGGTTTAATTACGTATAGCAACCGATTGCTGTATGAGTAAAGGCCGCGGTAATGCGGTGTCTGGCAGCCGGATATGAGGAACGGCGACGGCGGCGGTGGCGTTGTTGCGGTGGCGTCCAGGTATCGGTGGCGGTTCACGTTTACGCTGATGGTGTGCGTGATGGCTGTGGCCGGAGTAGAAAGCTGTGGTCCGTTGCGCGGTCCATCGAAGTTCCGGAACCCGCGCAAGATGAAACCGTTGGTATTCCAGCAACACGAACCCAACGTCAGCGAGTTCTCGATCACCGCCAGCGGACCGGCAGAAGGACGGATCCAGCGCAACGACTCCAGATTCATGGAGCTAGTCCCCAACTACAACGCGGACATCGAGTTCAAAGACGACGAGGGTACCGGTGCTGACCGACTAATGACCCAGGTAAGACACGAGATATTCTTTAATATCATTCATGACACAATGTATAAGGTGTCCATCTGCTTATAAGTATATTGTATTTAACCTGCAGAATTAGTACCCAACGATTTTAACCCGTTAACCTAACCAGAGAAAACATAAAATCGTGTCTTAACCCGTTAAGTAAAACCAGAGAAAAATTTACCAAATCGGACTTCCAGACCAATAAACAAAATGTACTAAATTTTGCTCTAAAAGCGTACAATTCAAGCACAGTCGAACACCGTACAAATATAATAATTGTTTACGGTTCATATAAAAGGCTCAACACTGTTTAACAGCGTTTATAACATCTATTTATTATTTAAAACAAAAAAATATTGTGTTTTCTTATAAAAAATTAAGTTGTTATATTTTTTGTGCTGATAATACAATACTACACAAGCAATAAACTAATAAACATTAAAAATTAAATTTATGTATTTCAAAATTTGTTGAAAAAAATCCATATTTTGATGTATACACTTTATAAAATCCTTAAATATTATAAACGTTTAACATATTTTTCGTGCATCAGTTACAATTGATTTTATGAATATGTTTTTATATCTCCAAAAGTATTATTTTTTTTCAGTTTTATATTTTTTATCGACGATAGTGTATTTTATTCTGAATATTTTGTACCAACACCAGAAATTCTTTCGGACGCATGTTTAATAGTGTAGCTCTATTGAAACTAGTTCTTTTCTTATGTACAAGTGAATTACTACAAATTTATTTTCTATCAATTCCCGCGTTTGTTTTTTTCGGACATTTTAAGTCTCTTTTACCTTTGAGAAATAGTTATATACGTTCTTACACACGTAATACCCGCAAGCATGAAACGCACGTGAGTAGTGTCACCTTGACCCAAATTTGTCGGCGTCTTCGCACCCCCGTGCATCCCTGATGATAACCCATCGGGGGTTCTTTGCGTAACAATATTGAGATTCTCTCAGTTCTGACACGCGTCTCCGTCCCCAATAACATTATAATGTAGTTATTACGACAACAGAATGACACATCGTTGTCGATGCCGTCGCCGGCTGTGACATATTATATTATATTGGCTATGAACGATAACGTCGAGTACCATAAAGAAATTACACACAGACAATGAAAGCGTACACTATATTTATGTATTTTACGATAAACGCAATGAAATTGTATACTTGTTTATCCATTACTCGCGTATGTATAGTGAAATGATAATATTTCGGTAAGGTGCGGTGTTCATTGTTGTTAACTTAATGATAGATATTATATTATCGGTGAGGAATTAAATCTTCTTCATAAAATCAGACAGCATTATTCATATTATGTAGTCTTGTTAAAAACCAATTAAGTGTCGCCCGTAATAAATGTTAAACGTGACAACCAAATTATCCGTTATACGTATTGAGATCGCGAACTGCTATCGTGTCGTGTATCTGCAACACCGTCACCGAGCGCGTTTTTTTCTTTCGGTCAACGGTGAAGTCGACGCCCGGCAGTCTGGCCGTCTTCTGGTTCATCGATTTCGGCATTACAATACGTATACATGTACACCTTTATGATGATCACAGTTTTCGGCAGCTTGTCTTGTACATGGGCGGCAAGGATTATAAGGTGTACATGGCCTGTATTATACGCACGCGTGTATCCGTTAGTATGTAATTCGATCTCTGGTAATCGTTGAAGTCGAAAGGCACGTCGTCGTCGGTACGCTGCGTCGCATTGTTCTTGAAACGATTTAGCAGAAGCATATAATATAACACACAAATATTATTATAACATACTATTATAGTATATACGTACGGATGTATATAATGGGTTGCTTATCAATCGTAACGAGCTGTGAAAAAAAAAAAAATGAAAAGATTAAGCTTGCGCTATTGTTTAATTAAATTAGGTGAAAAAATATCGAAATTTGCAACGAACAGCAGAAAAAAAGTTTTTTTTTCGCTTCTCGTTTAATTGGATTTTTTTTTTCTACGTCCACAGTATATAAATAAAATATAAAATATTCGGGCTCGTGCCCATGTTTGTGTCTAGTCAACAATGCAAACCGACAAGCCGATAACATTGTTATTACGCGTTGTTTGTTCATTTGTCTGTGCCTGCGTACACGTTCCTCGTTCCGTCTCCGTCTGTCGCACGCATGCCCCGTCGGTATCCTTCATCGCGGCAGCGTTCACGGCTGTCCGGTCTCGTTATTTCACCGTACGAATAGTTCGTTTCGTGTACCTATATAGCGTATTGGCGTTTTATATGCGTCACCAACGCGTACCGCACACCTGTGGACGTCTAGACACGCGGCTCCAAGTCTCTCCTGTCCGGTGCGCGCGCGTACCCACGTTACATGCATAAGTGCACACGGGGTTACAGACAACCATTGCGCTGCAGATACCAATCTCCTAGCTATATCACGTCCGTACTATATACGTAATATCTCGCATGCGTGACATAACATTCATTTTTTCTACCCGATAATCGTTGTACGATTTAAAATTACGGTTTATTTTACATCACTTGTTGTACTTAAAATTCACTATTTTAGTCCCGATTCAACATAAGAATATTTATACGATTCTTATAATGTATAACTTCGGTATATCTAGTTGCATTACAAGTATAGACGTGAAAGGAAATCCAAACTCCAAGAGACAAAAAACCCGTGGTTTCAAATTTCATTGAGAAAAAAAATATTTCATTAATTTTTTTTTTATCGTGTACGTAATGAACACTATTATCGTAGTATGCAATAACAGCATGCCATTCACATTCAAGTTATTACATATTAATTTTCATGTGTATCTCGGTATCTATAGGTATGTGTGTATGTGTGTGTGCAATGTGTTCATGCATAGGCAAGATATCGAATACTAATAAACTATGCACGAAATATACGTTAATTATGCTTAAAAAACGACTAGAATATAATATTTTAACATATCTTTCGCATAATATTGGTAAAGATTATTGATTGTAGTAATATATATATATATAAGTAACGACATGACGGTGGAAATACAATTTTATGGTATGTTCTTTTAAATATTTTGTAATTTAATGGGCAAAAGATACATGTTTCTTCGGGTTGAAAGAAAGGTTCGGAACGTCTATAAAGATTAATGGATTAAAGTTGTTCATAAAAGAAAAATAGCACTGTGATTCGATGAAAAATGGATAAATATATACCTCGTTCGACCTCATAGGATGCGCTTTGTAATTGAGTACACGGGAACAGTCTTATATTCTATATATTATATCAATAAAATATATGTATGTTTAATGAATTCGAATACCATATAACTGACCAGAATCCATAAATAGCATTAAGTGATGACTTGTTTCTCACGGTTCTTAAATTTAACATACAATTTTTTTTTTTTGAGTATGAATGTTTCATAAATGTAACTTTTCTTTTGTGGTTGATACATACATATAAATTACTATTATATTTAAAAATTTTTAATACATTTAATAAATATATTAATTTGAAACATTACAAGTATTAAAAATATTTTTATTATAATTATAAATTATCAATATATAATAATTTTCTTGAGAAAATATTTCATTGCATATAATACATATTATAGTTTATATTACGAAATGTTTATGTATGAATATTAAATAATAATAAACACCATTATATATAAATTAAGTTATAATTGTTCAAAATTAAATATGTAACAAGATATTTTATATAACAATTGTATTGTAGTATTGTACCTACGGCTGCTATGTAAGTAAAGTTTTCAGTTTTTTATTTCTTGTTTTTTTGATTACTCAACAATAATCTGTATTTGTTATACATCGAATCGAGAAGCTAAAAAAAATAGTGTGAGTTAAATAAATATCGCGTAACGAGTTAGTCAAAATAGTAAAAAAATAAAGGTCTAACGAATAAATGCATCGAAGATGCAATATGCAGTACAACGCTAATTAAAAATAGTAGCTAATGGCATGATATCGTGAATTTTTATAATTGATGAACATTTCAATATTTTATATAATAATATTATTTTATCGATTTAAAAAGAATGTATCAACATGTTAGTTTTTTTAATATTTTTAATTGTATCTACTAAGTAAATACCTGAAATTTTTACATGGTGCTCACAAAGTTCAGTTAATCATTAAGTTTACGTGCGTATTATATTACGCACTTGCATGTATTTTGATGCCGTTTTAATATAAATGTGTGCGAATCGTACATTGTATATACGTACACAGACTGATGCATATGATGATTTATCGGCAAAACGATTTTTATACAGAAAAGACACATCCTATTGTGATGAGATGCGTGTGTTCAAACTTTTTTACGCGCGACTGATATTGCAGTTCGCAAGCACAATTGTAAGTCTCGACCACGGCTGCTTTCACCGGCCATATTGGACGGCACGGTGACGACCGTATAGTTCGGCTGGGCAGCATATACATGAACACGCGGGCGTGGGCGTGGGAACGACTGCACGATAAATCGTGGACGCGTACGCACGCGCGGGCGAGCACACACGGATCGATGATCGTCGTCGTCGGTGTAGTCGTAAAAATAAAAATAAAAATGAAAAAAAATAAATAAATAAAAAACCACACCAGAGAACCGGTTGCCTCTTCTTCCTCCCCCCCTTTCTCGGCCGTGTGCTCTTTCTATTACTCTTCACAGAAAGCGGGTCGTGTGCGCGGTGCGTATATTAGCGCATTGCCGCCGCCGTGAGACTCTTGTAAGCACCTAATATTACGAAGCGATCGTACGTGCAGCGCGAGTTTCCCTTCAGGGGACATCATCTGGTAGGGGCGGGAGGTAAATCGATACCGCCATCTTGATGGTCACGAGTCAAACACCTCGTGCAGTCAAAATATTCAATCTACATATACATTATGGTCCGTTGCAGCTTTACATATAGGTATACGTGTATATTATATTATTATACACAAAGTTATATCCATACGGTTAATGTTGGAGAAACTCGTTATTTTTAAGGAGTTATACACTCGTCACCTCAGTACTCGAATTCCGATACGCCTCCTCTAAAGTGTACCTCATTGTACCTAAGTGCTAGTACGGCCTGGATTAGAGTTAAAATAGCTCTTGGTTGCGTTTGCGGTCTTGAATTTTGAATAGCTGACGAAGTATTGCGTTGTTTTATTTTTAACTTCTCAATTTTAAAATAAATTTTAATTGATTTTCAACAAATATTTATTTCAGTACACATATATCTAGTACATTTATAATTACGTGTCTAGAATCTGAATATAAAAACGTACGAATCAATAAAAATGAATTAGATGCACAGTCACAATAATAACTATTTTGAGTTCTGAAAAATATATTGATAAGAGCTGTAATTATAAATTGTATATTTTAATTAATTTGTTCATTGGTATATGATTTTCAATTTTTATTAACTGCGTAATTTCCATTCAAAATTTCACTGATGTTCTTCACCAAACTAAAGCAATAGCAGGCATGTTAAAGAATGTCGAGGTTGGTTTTTGTTATGAGTGTAAGTAGAACTACCGCTGCGTATCTTTGTCTAGTTACTACCTACCCATGATAATAAAAAGATATAGAAAATGGATTGAGGCTCAATTAAATGATTGTTGAAAAGGTAAGCTGCAGCTATAATAACTCAAATAAAATTCGGTAAATGTTTACCGTTATACCTACTAAATACAATGGAAATACGTCCATAAACCGTAAAAATAAAGTGTCCTGTTTTTTTTCTTGTCAGTTGGATATCATTCATATAGAAAAACGTAGCTACTGTAAAACCATATTGTTATGTATTGGTTTTAAAACTCCAAATCATTTAAAATTTATACCCGAAAATAGAAAGTGAAATATAATTTTGTTTTCATTGAAGATTATTTACTTAGTTATACATACACAGTTTAAGTCCATTGTTAAAAGGTATTTTCAAAGACTTTATTTATATGTATTAAGAAGACCAAACATAGAATGAATTTTTGATGGGGAAACTCAGCTGCAACGTTTCCCCTGTGGGTGCATCGATCGTGAAATTGAAATTCGATCCGTCACCCCAAGGGGGCTTAAGGAGAGGAGGAGCAAGTCAAAATGCAATCTATACCCATTCGATTTATATAATGTAAAATATAAAAATATTAGAAAAAAGGGCAAAATAATAATATTTTAAAAACTTGGCGAACCGTAACAATTGGAATATGCCTTTGGTGCGCGCATCTTTCGTTCCGGTACAACAGTGTGTGCACCATCCGGCTATTCCGTGGACAATGAAACGTTACGTTACCGTCCCACCCGCTGGCCAACGTGGTTATTGCCAAAATGTTGTGACAATGCGTTTTTAAGGTCAACTCCAATTTCTTACGGAACATTAATAAAATTGTATGTCTTCAGCGACCTTCGGGTATATTATAAAAACGACACTGCGACAGTTTTTAACTACCAAATACGACTTCTCGTGTTCCTTTTTTTTCTCTTTGCACTCCTGCATAACACGAAGACTGGGGTGGTTCTGATACATAGAGTGTGAGAAAGTATCAATTCACTGGGAAATTATAAACGGTTCAGTTATATAAAAGGATGCAAAACTAAGTTTTATAAGTGATATTTTTTCTTTCATGGTGACATTTCTTCTGTTACATAAAAATATTATAGATAATTTTCTTAGAGATTTTTTTTTATTTAAAGAATAACTAAAATTTATTAAACATAGATTATACAAATTAAATTAAAATAAAACTCTGTAAGCCTTTCAGTATTTTCGTATACGTATTCCCACTAATGTAGTGCTGGTGTACTTAATGATCATGTTATAAGATTATCTAAGAACATAGAAAGGAAAATGTGAACTATTTATAGACCTACAATGTTTATAAAACGAAAATGTTCGAATATAATGCATGTATCTAAATAACCTTGGTGGACAAGTTACAAGTGGAAAATAATGTATGACAAATAATTTTGACAGGATAATATATTAATATCCCAATAGCCTGAAGTTGAAACGCTTTACATCTAATTATTAGTTTAACGGTTGACAAACATTATACATTGGTTGGTATAAAATATTAATTTTCTAATTGTAAGATCAGATATATTTTTATAACTGTTTTATATTTGATAACTCTTTACATGCTTTTAAGTTGAAATAAAATATCTGAATATTAATGTTATTTTTAAAATATTTAGATATTTTATTATGTAATGTTTTGTACTTATCATCAATTAATGTATAATCAGTAAAAAATATTGTCTTTTTTCAGTAAGTAGTTACGATGCACTTTTGACAGATGAAATAACGATCATTTTGCCTTTCACTTTCTTCTACTTCTAAATGTAAATTGAAGTATCTAAAACAGTATCTAAATAAACACTTGAAAATAAATCTTTTTTATATCTTACATGGGTGTAAATAAAAAATAGTGTAAATCAATTTATATTTTTAGCAATAAATTACTTAAATTGAATTTATGACGTACATTAGTGTAATGATTGTTATGAATGGTTTTCCGACGTATATATTATATTGTGTGTATATACAGCTACTATGTGTGCTCAAAACACCATCATATCCATAACATTCGAAAGCATCCGCGCCAAATATTTCGAAGAAGATTAATGACATTGAAAGTCGACTGTAGTTGAATAATAAAAAAAATAATATACAAATAAAAATTTTAAATGGTTAAAAAAAAAAGTGAAACAAAACGTTCTTAAATATAACTATTGTTCTCTTATTGAACTGGTTATTATGGTAATGAGAAAGCGCCGTAGTCACCGTTGTCGTTGTCGTTGTGTATGTGTTTTTTCTTTTGCTTTTTTCAACCTATTCTACGCTAGTCCGCTTGTTGTTCTCCCCTATCGACAGCATTGGACGCACATTAGGGAGATGGCCATCTGAACAGTAAATAAATCAAAGCCGCGGTGAATGGGGCAGAGGCAGTGACGGCGGCAGCGGCAGCAACAGCAGCAGCAGCAGCAGCAACAGCAGCAGCAGTATCGCCGCGGCTCGGTGGACAAACATGCGAGTGGCATTGCGGGGTAGGAGGTGGGATGTAGAGAGGGCGGTAAAAAACCCACACAAGTCGACCATGTAACAACTTGTAAAAAACACACCAGCAGTTCATTTTGTCAGACTCGGAATTCTAATTGTCGTCGGACACACAGACAGCATAAGTTAAAACGCGCTATTAAATACGCATTCCGCCGGCTCTCTCGGGGGAGAGACCAGTTTACCGGTTACCATGCACTGACAACATGACATTTAAACAGCCATAAAACACTTTTTATTAATTCCCCAACAGATCCGTCACGAAAGACCGTTGTTGTTTTTTCGGTTTTTTTCTCCTCATCGTCCTTCTTCTACTCCGCACGTTCCTTCGTGTGTAATGTCAACTGGATTCTCTATATTAGTTGCACACGCTCGTGTCAACACTATCAATTATATATTTATAAACATGCGTATACTAGACGCCGCCGTCGCTGCCGCCGGGAGTTATATTATTTGTAGTAATTCTTTTATAGTCCTCCGAGACCGCGAGGGTAATTAAAAATACATACTCGTACAACCGACGTGAGAATTTTAATTATATGTAACTCCGTGTTACCTTTTTATGTATCTCGTTTAATAGCAAAGTAAATCGAAACAGGTCTTAACATGCTAGTGTGTTTATAATTTTTTTTTTATCCAAGCACTTTTGAAAAAATCTAAGCATTTTTTTTTAGGCGAATGTAAGTTCCCACAAGATATATGATAGGTAAAATTCACCCTTGGGTATGCCTACTTAAGTTCCTACATGAAAATAAATATATCGATATGTAAGTAACTACATGAACAAAATTACAGCAGTTCGTAAGTTCCTACACGAGTAAAAATTATGATAAATACAAATTACTTTCCTCCTTATTCAGACTTAGGACTTGGACATTAACGTACTTGTTAAAAGTTGTTTTTTAAATTTTTTTATTTATAAAATTTTGTTTATTTTGCTTATTCTTTTAGGTCTATTGGTATTTGATGTTTTTATTTTAATGTATGTATTTGTTTGAAACAATTTTAATTTTTTTTTTTGAATATATGATGATGATATTAATATAAATTTGAGCTGAATTCGAAATGAAAACCTTAACATGCATTTTTAGTCTTCTACAAGAACTAGAACTAGTCCAAATACTATGGGGGAAGTATTACCTTTCTATATGTAATTTGCCACCAAATAATCCCAAAGTTCGTTTATTTTCTTATTAGTATTTATTTTTTGGGTTTTCAGCTATGAATTTATATACTTTTGTTTGTATTGGGACTTACGTACCACTATTTTTTTTTTAATATAAAGATGTACGTACTAGTTCATTTTTTTCATGTAGGGACTTACATATGTAAACGTTTACCTGCTGTGCTTCATGTGGGAATTTACTGTCTACTTTTTCTTTATATATATATAAAGATAATAAAAAAAGTCAACTATAAAAAATCAACCATACATTTTATAAAAATAATAGTATTTCCCATAATATTATTTATTAATACATTTATCAAATAAATTAATAGAAAATAAAAAAAATATATATTTATTTTATTATTAATAAATAATATATACATAAATTATTATTTATGCTAAAATATTAAATATGTGATACTGTAATCAAAAGTATCTACAAATAGAATATCTTTCTTTAACTATTCTTTTACAGAATAATTTTAACTTTATAAAACACAATAAATGCATTTTATAATAACCACACTAACAGTAAAATTTCGTATGATATTGACCAATAAATAAATTGTGTTTTTTTTTAATATTTTCGTCTAACATACTTCTGGATAAACGTGTTTTGAATTTTTAACTATATGCTAACCGAAATTTAAGACCTAGACATTACATTACATTACCTGTGTTGTAGACTATAAATTTAGTATTATCATTTTTTTATGAATTAGAGTGTTTTGCGGAATTAATTTTCTCTTCAATATACATTTTTCTTGGATTAAACAAATTATTCCTGAATTCATATCAAAACATCACCTTTTGCATCAGCGAGCTAAATAGATGTTTGGTGGGTTTTTCTCTCTCTCGCTCCTAGTGTTTATCTGCCAACTTGTTTTTCGTCGGTTTCCAATTACACAAAATCTTGTGTTTATCGAATTCTAAGCTTAGGTTAATCCCTACATCAGAATTTCATTAACGGATTTCTTCACCACCATAACATAGTTTGACATGTCTCTGATTTACAATTTTTTTTCTTTTATTAGGTGTTTGTGTCTTCATCTCTAATAAATAAAATGTGTACAATGATCATAAAATTCAATCCCTTTCATGCAGCGTAACCCGTTAGCAAACACGTAAATATGTTTAAAAATAATATTTTTGTTAAATTGAATGTCACGCTGTTTTTGTTAAAATATAGTATAAAAAAATAAATACTTTTTAACGCTTGAAGTCAAACCAAAGTTTTGTTTATCGCGTTTATTTTTTCACTCTTTAAAATGCTTTTCTTTAAATCTGTGATTTCTTTGAATACGTTTTCACATGCTCGGTTCATGATTTCGTGACGATAACACGATATCATTGGATTTAGTCAAGCGCCGGCGCCAACGAATCTGTCTGTCGGCTTGGTCTTATTTTTTGCTCCTCGCAATGGTTTTCACACCTTTTATTCGTCGGCCATGAAAATCAATCCAAAGTCACGTACTGAGAACAATGCATCGTCTAAACGGTCCGGCAACAAGTACCAATTTATAATCATTATCATTGTATTTTTGACATAAATACAAACAATTAAGTGGATCAAAACCCTTCAACACCAAATGACAGAAAACATCCTCAACATTTTATATATTCGTGAGTGAACAGTTTCAGAACACGATAATTTTATTAATATTACAGCTATTAACGTTTTTATTGTCTGTAGAAACGTTCATTTGTAATAATATCCTCGTGTTGGAGGCCAAAAGGGTTAAAATAAGTACTTCATGTATACTCGTCGTTCTGTACACCTGTGATTATTTGTTTACATAAACTCGCGCGTGTTAATTCGTTTTGAAACATATATATCACGGTGTCGTGTGCTCATAAGTGTGTATATGCGAGCTCGCACGTTTGTGTCTACGCGTGCGTGCATATGTGTATGTGTGTGTATATGATAACAATACCGAAGAAGTAAAACGTGCTCAGACTGTAGGCAATAAAAAAAAGAAGGAAAAAGGGGAATAGAATGAGAAACTGCCGACGCGACGACCTGCACGGGTCAAAGGCTGTCATATTGCTCGGGTATGTATATGAAACCGCTCATAACAATTAATTGCATTGTTTGGACTTCTGCAGTGTTTCACTTCTACATATACAATTCATGCAACACATACACACACACATACACACGTAGTAATATATATATATACACGTATTAATGTATTATATACATCTTTACATATACGTTATAGCTTATAACACATTACGTATATACCTACATCTTAAAGTATGTTTTATGTGTCCGTATCTCTCTGTCTGTTTGACCGCCGCCACCGCGACGGTCGTCGTCGTTGTTGGCATTTGACACCCGAAACTGACCGAAGCGGTCAACCAGAACGTTCTGGGTCCGGTAGTGTTCTTGTACACGTAATATATACAAATTTAATATTAAACACCTGTAAACACGATTTAATCACAATCTAAAACGAGATAAACTATGTGATTAAAATAATAATAGCTAGTTGTTACTCTCAATGTATTTTTTTTTTCTATCGTGAAAATACGTATTCAAATAAAATTAAGTGTATATTCTGTTTTACACGTAATTTCTTTATGCCCATTATATTATTATTATAATTTTTAAATTCCTTTGATGATGTTGAACGCTGATGTCATGAACGCCAGAATTAAAATATAGAATCCAGAAACTATTATTGAAATTTTAATGAATCGAAAAATTTGTTTCGATTAATTACTTTGCGGCCACATCATTAAAATAAAATTAATACTTAAATTACTAGTTTGACGGCAATGAATCTAATAGTTATATAATTAGCCAACTAAAGATAATTTATTTAATATGTTTGTGCAATATATTTATAAATCCCTTTAGCCAGCAATCTTTATATGTTTTCATATCTTAAATAATTTTGGTTTTATAAAGACCGGTTTGTTATATTTTCGTAGTTAGGTTTTTTATCTCATTTAAAAAATCAAACTTCACCTAGTCCGAGGCACATGGACTTCGATTCCTTTCATTAACAATGCGAGCAACTAAAGAGAAGTCGTCCGGCAACTGGTTTGGGTTCATTGTTCTCAACTATAGTCATTGGCAAACGATTGATTTGTACATGCACAATTCAATCGGACGATTATCATCACATCTGTATAAGAATGAGAAAATAATCTAATTTAAATTAGTATAATTTTTATATAAACGATAATTAGCGATGTTTAAAAATGTATTTAATTTGGAGATAAGTAGTCTAAGAGTGTATAAGTATGTAATATGTGATTAAATATTAAACCCAGAAAAATATACTCACAAATATTTAGTATCTATATTATAATATTGATTATATTTATTGATTTTTTTTTTAAGTTGACGTAAAACCGGATTAAAATGAAACAACTATCAATACTTGAAAATATTTACGATTCGCCTCTAATCGTTGACGACATTTGAAATAGTAATTTTTATGGGCGTTAACCATATTTGTGCACATTGATGATAATTTTCCTAAAACAAGATAGTCCATTTTTGAACATTAATTCTATAAAATGAACAAATTGTTAGAGCATATTATTGTAATAAAAATAGTATTTAATTGTTCTATAAAAAAATAAGTTTTAAAATCAAAATTAAGAAATATATTTGTAGCAAACGGTTTGTTTAAATTAACAACTTTCAGTTTACAAATGTGAGTCATCTTAAAATTAATTATACTTAATCAACTAATATTGTGTATAAGGATAAGTAAATAATATATTACAAATATCATTATTTCATGTAAACATAATATAATGCTTTGTAAATAAATATTTATATTTAATGATAAGTAAACTACATAACGGCGTAACAACTAATAAAGAAATGTTTAGAGAAAATCATAATGTACAAAATACGTGTAGTATAATTCTTAGAAGACTTATCTATTATGATTAACTAATAAATTTAAAATATGAATCATTTATAATATAATGCTTTATAATAATAAAGCATTTTTATAGGTCATAAATAAAAAGAAATGTCAGGAAGTAGACTAACAGAAATAATTTAACCATTGTGCATATTTTATTGATTATATGTAAAATTTAGTTATTGTCAATAAATCATTTGTATAATATATTTGCTGTCCATTTCGAGGTAAACATTCGCATTACTTCCATTATGGCTATTTGATATTTTAAATAGCTATTAAAATAATAATTATTATACTATTGTACTATATAAAAATTATTTATTAAATATTACTGATGTATGTTTTTGCCTGACAGATAAGTGCGATTGGAAACATATTTATCTTCGATTACATTGCATCGTACCGAAAAAAATGTCGAAAAATATTTAAAAATCACACGTTTCTTAACATAAATTATTTAATTCAACAACGAAAATAAAAATCCGTTTGGTGGATAACAACGACAGTACAATATATTACAGAATTTATGGTTAATGTTTATCATTAAACAGTGAAATTAAATGTTAATCGATAAATCATGAAAATTACACGATAAATGTTTTTTTTTTATCACTTCGAAGAACTTGATCCTACCTACTCGAGAAATATTATTTTTATGGGCCATTATGACACGTCTTTGTGAACATCGCTTGTATTCGGATGTTTCTTCGTCGACATATTTTTCCACGCAACGCATAGTTAGTTTGTCCCTACGTAGATGCTCACGGGCTTCAAGACGGAACTGCCATGCGGTATGTGAAAATGGTACTTAAAATCGTTGTAATGTACGCATACGATCCTATATTTATACGTCGTACACAATGCACGTGTACTGGACACTATGGGACGTAACTGGTATGTACCGGGTGTTTTCTGACGAATTGTTGTATGAGGTGTAATGTAAGGCGGCACGAAGGTGAAACGCGTGCGGCAAAATGACCCACCGCGTTGTTGTTTCTTAAAAAGGCACATCATAATATAATACAAAATAGTCGATCGACTACCAATCGCTATTGTAAACACGCGCGCGGGGTGCGTAGTAATATACGCGCGTTACGTGTGTTGTAGACGCCGGCGTCGTTGTTTGCGGCACCGAGTTCAATCGTAACAGCGCGCGCGGTATATACCCGTGTACCTGATACTCGTATGTATACCACCCATATACTTGTGTTCCACGGCTCGCGCCTACACGCCAGTGCAGTAACTAGCCTTCATTGGATTGGATCTTTGGCGAAAAGATATGTTTGCACCTTCCTCAGTTATATTTATAATATTAATTAGTGGACTTCAGTTTTCGCTCGATTTGACAAAATGTTTATTATTGTTTATCGATAATCTTATAAAACTTTGTGCTTTATAAGAACGTCTTATATCATAACTAACTACTAGCTGCTTTTCTAAAAAAAAAAAAAATGTAAAAATACATTTTTTCACGAGAAACATATTGCACTTATCGTCTCAGTATTATTTATATTACGGTATAAATATTCAACAAGTTAAAGTCTGAATTTGACAGATACATGAGTACACGAACATTTTTTTTTTTATACGAGTAGTTTATTAGTTAATATTATAAAACATTAATATTTATGTTTAATGTACCTACATTAAAAGCCAAATGTTCTATGATTTTTTAAGAAAAAAGTTACTAATATATTGTTGTGTTTTGTGCCTTAAACATTAAAACACCCTTTGAGATTGCCTATGTTCTAGTGTAGTCAGGGGTATCGAATTTTATTTTTTGGTAGGGCAGTTGCCCTATAGAGTTTTGAGGTGGTTTCCATTGGCTACATTTATGATAGTATTACGAGTTATACCACACGGATTTCCGGTAAATGGTGTGTGACGGGGTTCGATATCATTATTTTGTTTTACAACTTCAAAATAACTTAGGCTCCACTGGACGAAGTAGTACAACACCTGCGTTCATAGCTGCATATTATACCATGTCGTGAATAATTTTATAGCTGTTCGTAATAAACTTATATTATTCAATCGGCACGCTGGCTGCTGTAATATTATGGCTATCATACGACCATACAATACAAATATCATCCGGATAGATAACGGTCGCGATAACATAACTAATTAATACGGAATACGCGTTTGGTATGCGGATGTTTAGGCGGCGGGTTGGTGGTCCGCGGCAGCGGCGGGGGAGGTAGCACGGTTGTATGGACGTCTGCAATCGGGTGTATCGATGAAATCCGAGACGGCGGTCGGAGGCCAACCGGGTCCCGTTCGACACTCTCGCGTGGTGCACATTATACTCACGCGCGAGCGCGGGCGCGCGCGTGAGCGACCGACCGAGTACGGAGAAGACGATGACGGCAGCGGTGGTAGCGGTGGCGCGGATGGACACCCGGGAGGTACCTAATCTCCTATAATAGTAATATTATTCGATTATAATCCCCCTTGGGATCGTGTAAACGATAGGAACACGGTATTTTTATTATTTTATTTTGGTTTTTTTTTTCTTCACCCTGTATGTACAGTTGTTTTTTTTTTTTTTTTAAGAAAATTGATTTCGACAGCACCACGCGCGTTTACAACAACAACACTGCTATATAACACACATTATGTGTATGGTTTACGACCGCTTCACGTCGTATACCGCACAATTGACTCTCTCACTTCACGGACGGTTATTTTATTTTTTGGCCGTTTTTTATTTTTTGCCCAACACGAGAGTTAGCATCGTGATTTTTTAGATTGTTTGTATAGGTAACGTATGTTATATTGTATAAATTAAAGGTACATACTACTTATACATATGTATATGTATAAATATGTTATGTATATGTGTGTTTTGTTAAAGAGACATGCTGAGATGTAGGTAAAAAAAGACACAAAAACAAGTTTCAGGTGAAATCGATAGTGATTTGTTCGATGAATTAAAGAAGGTGGGAGAAAACGACATTATATTTTTTTTAAAACGGTTCACGACTTCACGGGTACCCTATATAATATATAACAAGATGTTTGACAAATTTTTATGATGTTCAAATAATGAATTCACGCTCATTCTACCTACTGGTAAATGTACACTTTTATTACAAAAAAAAGCAATATTACCAGGCGTATATTTTATATACTTGTAATAATTTAAAATTAAATTTTATAGCTTAACGCGAGTTACGCATATTTCATTCTAAAGACTTGTAATGTTTAACTGCAAGTCATGTCGACGAAAAATATTGTGACTCACACAGTGTACATATTATTTTATGTAATAAGGATACAATATACAAGACTTATAAGTTATTAACTTCTATACAAAGTGTGTAGGGGATATTTGAAATATTTAGTGTTGCTAAAGTAAAATAAAAACAAACTTTGCCTTGTTTCAATATATATGTATTCATGTAGGTAGTGGGTACGCAAAAAGCATAATAGCCGTCGCAAAAGAAACTGCCTGAAAGATATTTTCGACACGACCGTTGAAATTAGCGGTTTCTTCTAACGCAGACATAACGTATATGTATACGCACGCGAACAAAATACAACCACACGCGGTCGAGTTAGGTCTCGCGCGCTGACAAAGGGATGTGCTAAATCATTGGTTTATTTTACGTCAAAATAATAACTTGACAAAAATACGTATATCTGTAATAATAAAAAAAAAAAAAACCCACCCTGGTAGGGCACGTTTGCCGCCACCGCCACCACCTGTCCGATCCCGACGGGCAAGGTGTAAAGTCAAAAGACTAACAAGCCAACGCATAAACACGGGTGGTGCGCGGCTCGACGCGAGTCCGCAGCGGCGGCCGATTCATTGTGTGTCCTGCGCCGCTTATACGGCGTGTACGTACGCGCGTAGTACATTTGTGTGCAGCGAGTGTTCACGCGCGCAGTGCGTTCAGAATGCCCATTATATCAAATTGCTTGTCAAAATAAACCGCGCGAGGCGCCTACCACCGCCGCTGCTGCTGCCGCCGCCGCCGTCCCCACAAACGGACACCAACATCGTTCCCCTGCAGCCGCTATTTTTTCGGTGTTCTTCACTCTGTACGTCATCGACGGCGTTTGACGGATATCATGTGCACATGTAGTCACACGCATACATTTACACACATAGGTACACAAACGTATATTTGTATGTACGTGTATGCGCACCGAGCAGATCATAATCTCGTACTTGTATACGCGTCCGCCGCTGCTCACCCCGCGGTGCGCCTTCTTTATTATTATTATTATTATTATTTAAGACAATGCTTTTCGGAATGCAGGTCCCGAACAAAATGGCTGCTGCCGGGTCGGCAATTGGGTATATTAAGCGGGGGCGGGGTGGAGGGGAGGGAGACGGGTAGAGAGAAATACCGACGCGCACCGTACATAACGTCCGGAACGCATTCACCAAGTAGACTGCGGCGACGACGACGGCGAATTCGGTTTTTCCCCTCCTTCAACGCGTTTTCTTCTTCGTCTCCGTCGCCGTCATATTATATTCATAGTCATAGCTGTCTATTTATTATTATTATAACATTTTTTCATTCTTATTTTCTATATTACTCTATGTATCGTGTATACACACGTATATAATATATGTAATACGGTCCGCTCTCGTATCATGTAGCTATATAATAGCGCGGCGGCGTGTATAGCCCCGTTTGTTGCCCGCGCCCAACGCGGCGGCGGCCACGACATTCTTGGTTTTCTCTCTGCCGCTTTTGACCTCGCCGCCACCGCTGCCGCCGTTCGTATACACCGTCGTACCACCGACACCACATACATGTTTCGCCCGCGGTGATCACCGGGCCCCGCCCAACGGTGCCACCTCGGCACCCCCGTGTGCGACGATGTCTCATCTTTTGTTTTCCGCTATACGACTATCGCTGTTGTTTTACCGCTCAGTTGTCTATGGCCCTCACATGTTTCGTACAGAGCCGTTTTCAGGGTATATGAAATCCCAGGTCCTAATATATATATATATATATATATATATATATCTGGGAAGCCTTTAAATGCATAAATGATGATATACATATATTTTTTAACACATAAACTATTCAATTGTTATTATGAGTTATTTATAAACTTAATTTCTAAAAAAAAGGGGAGGGGAAAAATGTAAAATTGTGAAAACAGGTAAATTTAATGTAATTTTTGTCAAATCCAAGGGCCCCGACCTGGGCACTTTTACCCATGTCTTGATACGACACTAATTAAGTACAATAGCACGCAGCGGCAGCACCAACAATGGTGACAGTACCGGTGAATACTATTTTCCGTTGCGCGATACACGTCTCGTACATATAAATACATTAAAGTTGCGTGAACTGACGCAAACGCGTGTACGGACAAAAGCGGCGGTGACTTGAAAACGCGAACCCGGGCGCGACCTAATTTGCGGTTGTTGTTGATCTTTCGAGCGATTGGTTTTCGGATTTTCACGGTGATGAACCACCATATCACATTTCACATAACACAATGACCATCACCGTATGCATAATATATTGGGTTTTATTCCTTTTAATACAATTTAAAATCTGTAGCTTATAATTTGTGCAAAAAGCAAATGTGATGAGGAAAATATATACTTAGAGCGAGTATAATTTGAGGATGGACGCTTCAGTGACATTTATAAAATTCCTGGACCCACGTCTTTTTAATAATTGAGAAATTATCTGATAATTTTTCTGCGCCTTTAATGGAAATATGCGGGTTGATATGACTGGAGAGCTTGGAATATTATACAACTTTTTATTAATTATTTTATCATTATCGCTGTACCCAAATTTTGGATGGACCGTTCAACACTATGAACATATAATATTGATAACATACATTTACGAAGTGAAATAACAGAGTTGCACAAAAACATTTATTATATTCATCTACAAAACGCCAAAGTCTGACGTTATAAATTATCGGAAATTTCCACACTCGTAATCCAATATCATTAACATTCATGTCATAATAATAATCCAATATGTTTCAAATATGAATGGCATATTTGGTATAATTTTTCAGGGAGGGAAGCAAAATCTGTACATTTGATTTTGATATATTAACGTTAAAACGTATACTACTCTAAATTCTTAAAATATTTCAATCAATACGAAACTCAAACTACATAATTAACTACAAATTATAAAGTATAATACAAATAAACTACACATTAGCACAGTATATTGATTTTAACTATTGGTAATAGTTTTTCTTTATTACCTATGATTATAACAAGTGTTCGGAACGTTCACTTAAAAATTGAATTTGTTTACGTTCATGTTCATTTTTTTTAAAAATGAACACGTTCACGTTGAAGTTCTATGAAAAAATGATAAGCGAGTAGTCATAATAATTTAATTTAACTTATAATCACAGCTTCCACAAAACAGTAAAAAAAAAAAGTTTCGAGGGCGTAAATGCCTCAATTTGCCCCTCAAATACGCTACTGCAAATTATAATAAATATCCAGTAGCTGTTAGTAGCTCTTATAAATGCGCGGCTATTTATCATACACAATAATTTTTTAATACTTTTAATAATTCAATTATATATAAATACATCACATCATATAATTTATATTTATTGTATTATCGCATATGATTATCATTAACATCGTGCATCTAACTTATCAAGTTTTAAGTTTAAATAACACCAATATACCAATAGACCAAATATTTAAAAAAAAAATTATTTTTATTAACCTCAGCTTATTTAATGATATAATTATAGAAGTAATTTTGAAACTTGAAAACAGCGAGGGAAATGTATGTATACCTTATATTTAGGGTTCGGGACTTCTTGCATTTAAAATGATCGAAATATGCATGCAAATATGCATGCAAATATGCAGTTAAAATCGTCAAAATATGCTTTAAAATATGCAGCTAATTTTTTATTTTGTTTTTAAAAACCGCATAAGGTATATTATTAATTATTATTATAAAATACAAATCTAAAAATTAGGTAGGTACTTAATATAATAAAAATAATTTTTACACGGGTTACTCGTCTCCATTGTATCATGTATCGTTTTCATGTTCATCTGTTTCGTAATAAGCCTGTAAGAGTATGAGATTCATTAGGTTTTACCACACTATACAATTGTAGATATTATCGATAAAATAGTTGATTAATAGCGATAAAGAGACTATCATCGTAAACAGACGTACGTGTTAGATACGACAGACTACGACCATCCAATTATGATTTTACCCGACAATTTTACGTTTATAAAAATATAAAAATGTGAAATATGCCCAAATATGCCCAAATATGCTAAAAATTGCTCAAATATGCGCTTTCTTTAAAATATGCCCAAATATGCTAAAAGTTGCTCAAATATGCGCTTTCTTTAAAATATGACAAAATATACGAAAATATGCAAATTCAAACTTAGTATATAATTTCTTTATTTCATAAAACAAATTAATAGCTCACTTAGAACAGACTATGATCACTACAAAAAAATATGCAAATGCAAGAAGTCCCGAACCCTACTTATATTATATACATTATATGGATACTCTAATAAGTTTTTATGCAAAAATGTCAGTGTACTCAAATATTATATAATGTATTATGTAGAGACATTTCAAAATTTGATTGTGTTGTATTTCTGATATGTTATTTATAATATGATTTTAATCTTTTGTAATTATATGTTGTACAGTCTTCAACCATAACACATGTTTACACATTTATTAGCAATTTCTTATCAATAAGATTGCAGTAAAAAAACACGCAAATTAAACGTAAACAGAATTATTGTTATAACAAAAATACACTTATTCATGACTCATGTATTTTATGAATTCAGATCTGATCGATTGTACCATAATTCGTGTCTATGCAGTACATTTTAGTAGGAAAAAATGTGTGTGTTGCAAGTACGCGCGTTAGAAGTGAAACTTGTTTCGGAGTTTAGGCTTCTTAGAATTGTATATGTAATACTCAGAAGGAAAATAAGAAGGGAAAAAAAATAAAACTACGAGTAAAGTAAAAAATTGATCATTGGGTGATTATTTTGTTTAATGATTTATTCGGATTAATATTTTTGTATTATAAAAAAATGGTTGAATATATATTTGAATTGTCAATATATAAAATTAGGATTATATACTTAATATATGAATATAAAGTACTTAAAAATGTACAATTCGTCCAAAATTTGCGAATATCGAACATTAAAATCATAGTTTTAAGATATGAACAAATCGAAATGAACGCAATTAAATTTCATATAAAAGATATTCACTCAGCACACATAAAAAACAGCTATGTACGCATTAGTCGAACGTTTTCTCTCAGGTCAATATACGAAGCCTGAATGCGCATATGATGTTTAATCTCATTCTAAATACACACGAACAGAAATTTATAATCGGCTGCTACACCTAACCGTTGCATCACGTCCTCAGATCTTTCCTTAAAAAAGCTTATTTCAAAAGTTTTTACACAAAATATGCATTTCAAACAATTCGTAGCACTATGTATACACGATATGTTTTTATAGAATAAACGCTCATGAGCAAATTAATGCAATTTTTCACGCAGTAGTTATTGCTGCTGCTGGCGGGCTAATTTGTCGTTAGTTATCTTAAATAACGATTCTCAGAAGATCTGAACGGACGTGTGTATAAGTTATATGTCGGCCGGGCGCACGCTTAAACAGGCATAACCAGAATGTGAGTCGTCCAATAACTCGCGCGCGCATAATTTCGTTTAACTGGTTGCCGGAAAGTAGCGACGGGTCGTCGTCATTAGGAAAGAATGAAAAAAAAAAAACTAGTCGCCGGTGACTGTTAAGCCGTGGTGTGAAAATGGTGTACATATACACGCATTCTTGTGGGAAATTACGACGACAAGCGTAGTGAAAGCCGTTTATTTTTTCTCTGATTTTATTAAATTTCGGTAATTTCTAGTATATAAATATAAATATATATATATATATATATATATATATATATATATATATATATATATATATATATATATATATATATATAAATATGCACATAATTTATCTTTTGATATGCATTGTCTTAAACTGGCCGAATGACCAATCGTACCCATATTCTACTGTACCAACACACTGTTCCGAAAACTGCATTCGCTTCAGCAATTGATGCAAAAAACAAAAGAAACTCACTTCTATATTTATATAAATTATGTGTTGTGTTGATGTAAACCTTTAAGGTTTCGTTGGGTACAAAAAAATCATATATTATCACAATTCGAAGGCGTTCTATTGAAAGTCACTGAATTCAATTTTTTTTTAAATGTTACTGCTGGTTTTATTTAGATTTGTATTGATTTCTTACTTATTCATTTAAATAAGCTGCATAGGTTTATTACATTTGCATTTGCGTTAGGTATTTATAATATTTTGGATTATTGTTGTTAACCAGTAAAATACTGCTACTAATAATTCAGATTAAAAAAATATGAGCATAACATCGTTCGGAGTTATACACTTATATATATATATATACTTAATATAATTAATTTTCATGTTTCCAGAGGTGTAAGGAGAAACTCAACACATTGGCCATCAGCGTGATGAACTTGTGGCCAAACGTCCGGCTGCGGGTGATTGACGGATGGGTGGACCGAGCCGGTAGCAGCTTGCACAACGAGGGCCGAGCGGTGGATATCACCACGTCAGACAGGGATAAGGCCAAATACGGCATGTTGGCCGGCTGGCGGTAGAAGCCGGATTCGATTGGGTCAACTATAACCGTCGGTATATACACTGCTCTTGCAAATCAGGTGAGTCACGAACGCTGTCAAGATATATAATATTATGTACACGCAATCATATTACAATTATTACAATATGGTACCAGTTAAGGGCACGGGTAATCTTTGCGGTTATGATGATGTGTTCCCTATTCTAATGTACCTAGATGTACCAATAGACAATGCATATTTGTGGTTGTTGGCTCGAATAAGAACGTGCAATGCCATGTATAATATAATGTATAGGTATCCGCAACGTGTATCAACATAATTTTCCAATATATAATCGATATTATCTGTGTTACAAGTAGGAACGCTAATTTCGTCGTTGTAATATACTTCGTGTTGTGTTCAAGCTTAAATTTGTACACGACAAAGTGTTAAAACAGCAAGATATTAGTTTTACTGATAAAAAGTATTGAAAACCAGCGGTGTATAGATAATCGTTTCTTATTAGCTATAATATATAAGCGATTTATATGTTTTGTATACGCTTTCAACATTTTAGATCGATATAATTTATAACTAATTGGCAGTCATATATTTTACGAATCGACTCGAGTAATTTATATTAAACGTTATACGTTCATTACGCAAGTATCGGATTATGATAAAAATAAAATAAATTATAAAAATATTCACTTCTCTTCTGAATAAATAAAATATTTAGGCATTTATACGTATACTGTTTAATGATTTTTTAATGATAATCATTAATCCTCTGTATCAATTTACATATTTACTATTTTTAGTATAATTATTTCTAAGTTGTTTGCTTTTTGATACAGTTGATAAGTTTTCCATCATATTAAATAAAATATAATACAAATAATTTGACCTTGCTTTCGATGTACTCGTATTTTAAGCAAGAGTAAAATATATTTGACTTATTAACGCCGTAAACATTTATTATTATTCATTATATGTATGTATGTATGTATGTATATATATATATATGCATAGACATGTATAAAACCCTCTTACACTTCCATAAGAGCCATTAAGTACACTGCACTATTCAAAAGAACTATTAATATATGTATAGGTACTATTTGAAATGATTTTTTTTTGTTCACTCGAAAAATCCACATAAATATTATATACATTAAAGTGCAAGTACATCACTGACTAGTTATTTGGTCCGTAAAGTAGTTTGTTTAGCCGAATTTCTGAATGAGCGTGTGAGAAAACCATACGTTGTGTCGTAAACGCGGAACACGTACAATAATAATATACATTTTGTATTATACATTAACATATATATATATATATATAATATCAGTACAAGTGTATTTATATATTATTTGTGTGTGTGAACGTACACGCGTGTTGTGTATATATGCTCGCGCGCGCGCCAGGTGACCGTGTGAACGACGATGACGACGGAGTTGCGTTCGTACATAAAATCCGTACAAACAAAACGAAAAAAAACGGCCGCAAAGGGATTTTCCGATGAAATCGTCTTCTTGTTTAGAAGGGTGGTCGAGAGAAAGAGATAGAAAAATGTTTGCTCCGAGCAAACAAGTAAATAAAAACGTTTTGTAAGCGTCGGCGACGGCGGTGGCGGCGACGACGAGTACATGCGTGCGTGTTAAAATATTCGGAAATTATTGTTTCCGACCGTTCGTGGCCGGGCGTAGACTACGGCGTCGTATATGAAACATTATAATAATAATAATAATACCTATGTATACCTGTACGCGCGTATAAACACTCCGCGCAGTGGACGTCGTCGTCATCGTCATCGTCGTCGTTCGGTCAACAAGTCTTCGGCAGGTTCGTCTTTCATCGGGCGGCGTCATATTATTTTCCGTTGGTCCGACAAAAGGGCCGCGTATCGTTTCACGCCGGCGCGAACGGGTCTCATTAATTATCGCTCGCCGCTAATACCTACATGCATCGCGGGCGTCGGCTATCCATCATGCACACGCACACACGTTCTGCGGCCACGCTCGACTCCGACGGCGTGTCGGCATCGGTGTCTCCGCGGTGACGTGACGACCTCCGAGTGGAAAAGGAGGACGTCCGGTTCGCACGGTTTCGCTTCGCATTATTATTGTTATTATTATTATTATTATTATTATTATTATTATTATTGTTATTAAGCTCATGTCTGTAGTATACAATATCGAGTCGTTTGACCAGAAAAACGCATTAAATTTACCTTGCAAACCCTGAGAATCTAGTAAGATATTAAATTCTCAATCCTTTATTTGTGCAATTAAAACAAGAAAATTGTTTACGAAATTAATTGAAATAATAACGATTGATCTGTTGTTGTTGTCAACAATCAACATAATTTATTTTATCCGACTTCAAGTATAGACGCGTACAGTACCTGTAATGAAAGTTGTAGGGAACATTGTTCACGTATAAAAATAAAAGATGACGGAAAACCAGTTGCTGTATAAATCCATCACGGATATAATTGTTACCCATAATAGAGTCTTAGTATAGTTTTCAATTTAATTTATAATTTATATGTATAAATTAGATGTACTGTTATATAGGTTTAGCATGGTTTTCTATTTCATATCTCAGGTATGCGTTATTTACAATAACATTTCGCTATGGCATGCCTGGTGGGAGCTGAAAATTAGTGATATATTTTTTTTTTTTCGTTTAATAAAGAGTAAATTGAAAAAACGTATGTTAATAGCATTATTTTTCGTTGTATGTGTTTAAATACGGTTACGTACGACAATTTAGTAAATCGTAACATTTAATTTTGTTCTTGTACCGCTATTTAAAACGATATCGTATTACTCAGTAACAAGGTTGAGTTAATGATAACACGAGTTTTTTTTAAACTTATTTGCATATATATATATTTATAACACGGAGTTAAGAAATATGTTTTAGAGTAATAAAAACAATTAGTGTAATCCTAAACGTGTTATGATGTGGACGTTCTATGTTATTTACCGTACGTATACCAGTATGCACATGTATAATCAGTACACGGTATACACGTTATCGTAAATTATATTAAACTGTTACTCTGTACGATTTGATTAATTTAAATTAAAAATGAAATGAAAACGTTTCGTGTAATTGAATAACGGATTGCGAATAATTATAATAAACGTTGTGAGCGTCGTGTCGCTTGTATCGGGTTTACGTCAATGGCCTTACAGATTATATTTTTAATCGGGTATCAAAGAAATCTAACTTCATATTAAAGTCCTTTAAATGCAAGAATATAATATATATATAATTATGTAATAATTAGTTGCATGTATAATATCTGAGATTGGGGTAGTTAAAAACTAATGCCAAATACCTATATGTTGATTTCAAGAAATCTCAAAATTTCCATATGCTACTTTTTATTTCTTATCATTTATTAAAGTATTTTGTTTATACAACAATACAATATATTGCTTTTATAACGAGCATATGTTTACAAATAGGTACAATTGGCCTGATATAAAACATTGCTGAGTGATCAATTTAAGAATGTTTTTTTAATTTTTTTATGTCAACTGTGTATTTTAAAGCAGCTCATTCAGAATAAAATAATTGATTTAATCGGAAAATCATTCAGGTGCATAAAGTATTGATATTACTTTGCAATTAATGATAATGCCAAATAAGGTACTAATGATTGAAGATTAAAATTATGGTAGCATCACAAAAATGTATTTGTTGTATAACGCCCTAGATTTATACACGTTTGATATCTAAGTACTATATTGTAAATCTAATACGTATACATCAGATGCATACTTAGACAGGCTTAATAAATGCCACTACTCATATACACCTATTATCTTTTATTCTTAATAACAATAACATAATATTATACTAGTGGCTCGCCCTCAGTTTATAACAACCAACGTGATTGTAGAAGGGAGCCAAGAATGTACCACTGAATTAATGATACGGATATCTATGTAATATTATGTTAAACAATAAAAGATAACATTAAAAAATCTTAAAAGTTGACATCATTGTTTAACAAATTATACAGTACAACACATTTACATTAAGTCTACTAAAATAACCTATTAATAAAACGTGTATTAATGTATAACCGATATATATATATTTGTAAGAATTAAACTATATTATGAGTATATAATTAAATTAAAAATTAATAATTGATAATATTAAATATATAAACAAGTTTTTATATGAATTATTTTTTTTTTTAAATTTAATTACTTTATGATCTATGATTTATAAAGTTTTAATAAAATTAAGTTATTTATTGACACGTAATTGTTTTAATTCAGTTACTAATTAAGTATAATTATTATAATTAACCAATGTTAGCTAATATTAAGTAGTTATAAGTTTAAGTAATATTAATGAAATATACATCAACATAATGAATCATGGCTGTTATATTTTAATGCAAACATTGCGAACAAAAAAGTTGCAAAAATAAATTGGATATAATAGATTTAATTATATCTTATCAATAATAACTATAATTTATTTAAGGGTATCAGAATTAACTAGCGGTGATAAGGAATCATATAAGATGTATTTTTGCAATAACAATTAAATATTAACTATACTTAGTTTATTTAGAATTTAATTTTGATCACAATTCTTATAATGTTTAAAGTTTTATTAATTTTATCATAATTTCTGTCTAATTATTATTATAGTCTATAGAATATTATTAATAACTAAAAAAAATCATTTGTGACAGGAATAATTTTAATTTACAAAAATAACAAATTCTATAAGATTGTTGCGAATTTGACAGGTGTAGGAAAAACCAGTATTAAATCAGTCTTAAGTAGATCACCTGATTTTTTTTCTTATGCCCTGAAAACATTTCATAAATATTAATAGATTTTAGAACATTAAAAATAAATCAATTGCTTTTATGCTAGGCATCTATTATCCTTACCCATTTATTGACCTTATTGTTTTTTTATATAAATTATAATAAGTAATAATAAATAAATATGTATTTTTTAACATATTTAAAGAATTTGTTTTTGATATTGAGACAATGATTAAAATCATAATAAAAATGGTATCCAAGTACAGGTACCAATAGCCCAAATTATTCATAATGACCCAAAAAGTCATTGTATTTTATAATTATACTTTTATTTTAAAATATTGTGTCGTTACGTTTACACAAATACATCAACAGTATCATCAAAACTAAATATATATGAGTATATACTGATAATGCTTTTGTCGATACGGTGTTCTATCCTATTCACTCGCTGCATTCTTTTCCAATTTTACATTTCATAGCTTTCGAGGATTCGTTGTTTTGCATTATTTAGTATCCAGGTTTTACATTTATATAGCTTTATACTCCATCAGTATAATTTTATGAAGTATTTCCTCATCTTAATACTCATATTATTGGAACATAACATTTTAGGTATTATTTATATATAGAAATTCACAGGACGTTCAAGATTATAAATTTTTTTTCATTATTAACCTAAGAAACTTAATAAGAGACTTTTATTATAGTAAATTTAATTATTTTGTATGGAAAGTGATTTTATAAAATTATTTGCTTATACATATAAGTACATAGTTGTGTCTCATAAATTACAATTTTATAAATTTCTTTGATTTTACTGCAATTTTCTTCTTGATAACCATAAATTATTTTAGCCCTATGATAGAAATTATTCCAACCATATGAACAAACATAATGACATTTTCTAAGCATATATTCTAAATTGAATTTTGATTAATTACATAATATAATAATTAATTAATTATTATTTAAGATAGGAAGTAGAACAAATAATTTACATTAAATATTGATATATTATTTTTGTCGTCTTGTTTAAGTAACTTGATGAATAAAATAATAAAATATTTAAATTCATAAGAGATGGGTATATAATAGAATAAATATAAAATTGTTTGTATAATAAAACTTAAATTAATTGATGATTAACAACAAAAATTAAATGTTTATTTACATAATTACATTCATCAGTTTCAATATCAATTCATGGGAATAATCAAATTTAATATATATTAATATTAAGGTCTAACCTAATATTCTCTACTAAAAATTGCTTTAAATACGTTTATAATGGATATTTAGCGATTTGCAATAAATCGAACGCAGTGAAATGATAATTAAACATTTTAATATGTAGATCTATTGGTTTTCGGTACGAAGTGCATGTTGATCGTTACGTGAAAAAAGAAAGGATGAAGAAGCCCAGGGCTTAATATATTGTTTGTATACCATTATGAAAAACGAATCTTGTCCGTGAATATTGTGTAATCAATATAGTGAATATAGTGTAATTATATGTCACTATATACGATATTTATAAAATAATCAGTAATCTTTTTCAGTAAATTAATTCCACCACCCGAATCAGCATTGAAATAAGCCTTTATCATTTTCAAATCAAATGGTCTTATTACTTTGTTATTTTTTCCTATAAATGCGGTTTTTCGTATTAAAAAGGAAAAAAACTTTATTTTCGTTCGTTTAAAATATTTATAATTCGGTTCGATTGGAAGTGTTTCGGTACCAAGATAAATGTTTGGACGGTAAAAGAAATCAGTTCAAAAGGAAAAAGGGTCGTTTTTGCGGGAATAGCTAGGGATCGCCCGTCGTGGTACCACAGGGGTTCGCGTCTGGCGTAGATAACTTGACTGGCCATGTACATAATAATATTGTTATAAAAGCACACCTACATTATATTATATGTTATAATACGCGTAACTACCGGTACACGCAGACATAACACAATATATTATTTAGTTATGCATCGAGACCCGAGCGCGAAATCGATATGTGTAGAGCGCTTTTTTCTCACACGTCTCACAGCCCGCAGCGTAGCCGTAACGCAAGCGTGTAGGCAATCGGGTACATATGTAGACGCGCAATCGTCACAGCGGCGGCCGCCGCCGCCGTCGTCGTCGCCCGATTGTCGTATATCATGCGTAAACAAATACAATATTGTAAATCTCGGCAGTCGGGTTTCGCGATTCGAAACACGCAGCAACTACTTTTACAATAGTGTACAGCAGAGCTGCTGCTGTTTCTTTTTCTTTGCCCTGAACCAACACATATTTTTACGTATGAGACATTACGTGTGTATAAAACACATCTACTGTGTGTGTGATCATCTTTTTCGGCCACAACTATGCGGATCGGTGTCCGGCTTTCGTGTGCGCTGTCACGCCAAGATCTGATTACACACATGCGACCGCAAGTCCCTCTCTTTCTTTCTCGACCGTCTGCTGGTACATCATGCACGTTCCTGTATACGATATACACAGAGAGAGAGAGAGAAAGAGCTAGAGAGAGAGAGAGAGTAAGATGTATTATTGTGTATACATTATGTATGTGTATGGGGAGAAGAATAACACGAAATCACTTTTTTCCCTTTCTTTTCTTTTACCGGAGAACAAATAATATACACGCGTATGTGTATACAAACCGCGCGTGTATTCGTGTGCATATAGCTGTATATATAAACGTATACGCACACATTATAAATATACGACGAAGACGATGACCACGGAGACGACGACGACGACCGAAGACGACGACGCGACTTGGAAGCGCGGTATACGTTTGTGTAAACACGACTCGTGCGGTGAGTGTAAAGCAAACTCGAACAAACTCGTACAAGGGATGATGGTGCATAATTTGTATTCTCTTTCTTTTTTTTTTTTTTATATCCATTATTTGTTTCCAAACATCAAATAATAGGCGATCGTGACCTGTCCAAAACTAGAATCCCACAACTCGTTAAACCAACCGTATATAGGTACACGCGGCGGCGGTGCATACGATTAACCTTTTCGTTGTACACACGATGCATGTACCCACGGCGAAGCATATCACAGCAGCGTGGCTAGTGCACGGCCGGGTACACGTATCTGAGGTACGCGCGTAATAATAATAATAACAAGCGCTATTACCGCACGTACATATTATAATATTGTACAAGCTGCTCGCGCGCGCCTGGTACACATAGGAGCCATGAGGTACCATAGGTATCCACTACAAATACATAATTATATTCGACGTCTACCCCATGTATAGCGTTCACGGATTGTACATACATGGGTATTATAACTACTACTTCGCGTATAAACACACAATGCCATTTTGTATGTATATATATATGTACCTACAAAATATTATACCCGTAAACGTATGGTGAGTATACACCAGGGTCTAGGATATATATATAAAAATTTTCAAAATGTATATGTGACTGCAGCAGTTGATGTAAAACGCTTTATGTTATTTTATATATACATACATATATTTTCGTTTGAATTTTTCATTCAAGATTAAAAAAAAAAAAACTTCAGGAAATTATACTTCAGGAAATTATTACTTATCTTCAGGAAATTCGTTATGATTTAACATTTATAATAATAAAAAAATCGTTCGAAGAGAAATATTATAGCTGTCATACGAGATTCAAAAATTCCCCTACTTATATCTGTACCGGGTCACTCAAATTTAGCGTTTCAAACGTAATGCTGAATTTGAATGTCCTTGTATAATATACAAAATAACAATCGGGGACGTATATCCTTTCTCGTGGACTTCCACGACCACGCTATGTGCACCGGTACATACTCGTCAAATCTTATTCCAATTCAAAATTCCACACTGCGATTTCCTTTTATATATCATATTATTATTGTTATTATTATTATTATTATTATTATTATTATTATTATTATTATTATTGAATGTTCCACATATTTTCACAACCACGTACAAAAGATAAATATTTACACGATTTTGAATTTTACAAAAAAAAAAATAAGTACATAAACTCGTCGAGTATTCAAAACGAAATATTTAAATTGGATTTTTTCCATCATAATGACTATTACTGCACTGCTGTTCATTATATTAATATATATTCTTAGGTAATATTATACGCGTGTTTCCGTTGCACCGCTGTATGCCGCCGCCGGTGTCGTTAATTTATTGTTTTATCTGTTAAGTATATTCTTCAAAGAAATTTAAATTTTGAAAAAATAAAAACAAATAAAAAATATCACTAATTTTGTGAATACTTATTTTAGTTATTCATATTAAGTTCAGTATTTCCGACAGTTTTTTATTAATGATATTCATTATTCAAGATAAATATAGCAGGTAACTGTTTATTGGATTTTACAAATATTTTCTTCGGCTTTACAGTGTTAATCAAACAGCTATTACATTAAGGTGCCTACGCTTTTTTGTATAATATATGTTTTCGATACGTATCTCTAAGTGAATAAAAACAGTTTTATCCTTACAATTAAAATAACAATAAAACCAAATAAACACTATTTATCGTTTGCTATTCGTATAATTTAATTACTGAATGCAATAACATATTGTAATTATTTGCTGGCATGCATTAACAAAAGAGAAAAATAACATTGGTTTATGGAATTCAGGATTTTCTACTCGAAGTTAACGGATGAATAATACAATACGAACGCACCTGGACCGTGCAACCTTAAAAGAACCTATATATATGTATAGCGGTGAACGTAATAAACTAATAACGCAGTAGTACGTGCCCAAATGAAACGTTCGAATGTTTGTGAAGTAACGCTATATTCTTTGCCCGGAGCACACTCAACGATACAATCGATGAAAATTATGCATGTGAAACCATTGGTATTTTCACTCACGCGTCTACGGTGCACGTTGGTCGTTACCATGTACTCGTAATCGTAAATGAAATCCATTCCCCAGAAACGATAATATGCGTTCATGTCTTACTCTTATCTCAGCTATTTAGATAAGATTGAGTTGATTTTTTATTACTTTTTTCTACTGTAACTTCGAGTTAATATCAAGAACGTTTACACGTTCACGCAAGGTGTTCGAACGCCAATTTGGTACTACATCAAATATTGTACAGAATTTAATAGTGTAAAAGGTCTTCCAAGTCGGATGAACAGTATACGTTCGAGGGATTTGCTCGTCCGTCATTAGTTTTAAAGATAATTTTAAATGGAGATGTAAATTTACCTATTTGCAGACCTGACCAGTAGAAACGTTTTAATCCATAGTATTACTTTTTTCTAAAACTACGAGATGTCGGTTTTACCGTCGATTATAGAATATTTTACAATCAATAGCTATACTAATTGACGTTGTTATAAATGGTTTCTACTTTATAAAAATATTATGATTTATAATTAATGATCCAATGACCGATCAATATCTTTACAACGGATATAGGGAAAGGTTCAAAACATCGGCTAATCCTTAGTTGTTTTATACTTTGAGCGCAAGTCGACTAGAGATCCCCCAGATGAAATGTGTAAACTATTACTGCTACTAAATCGCCTTTAATGAATATTATCAATACAAAGAAATAGAGAAGGGAATGTTATACTTTCAGCGAATTTCAACATACGCACTTTTTCACAGAACAGAGTAAAAACTGAGTGTACCTACCTAAAAATTAGTTAGATGAACCGGTCCTTACGGCTTAAGAATTATAAGTAATCCGTACTAATGTTAACTGTTAATAACTGTCTCCATGACACATATAAGATTACTTAGTATACAATCGAAGAAACTAATATTTATCGTAATTAATAATACAATATACTACATCAATCACTCCTTTATGTATATTGTCCCGTGAAAAACGTCTCATAAAAATGAAACACTGCATAATGTATTACTAATATTTTCCCAGATGTATGTATGTACAACCACATCATTAAAGTTCCATCCTGTTTAAGAGCAGTGTGTATAGGTACACGTAAACACACATATGGATGGTAGTTACGGGTGACCGCCGGGACGTGGAAGAGGAAACTCATAAAAAATAAAACTTAAATGTCTCTCCACTCATCGGTGTTGTATTTATATCGTAGTTAAACGCGAGCGCGCGCGATCCGGTGATATGTGCCCGCGTGTGTCTCGAGCACCTAGTGTCCGTTTTATTTTTATTGCTCTGGTGTTGGCCTGTCGTGAACTATCCGCCGCGCAGTAGGACGATCATAAGAATACCTGCACGATATAATAATAGAATAACACGTATTTAACGTTGTGATTCCATCGATGTCCCCGTAATTCGGCCGATGGTGACGGCAATCCGGTTTTCCGGAGGACTCGAATATTATTACTATTATTTTTATTTTTATTATTATTATTATTATTATTAGTAGTAGTAGTAGTAATAATAGTACTATATTGGTGGTAGATACTTCTTCACCCGTAGCGGCGGCCGCGTCTCGACAGCGATTAGATCACAGATACGCGGTGCAGTGTGATGGTCGTCCACCGCCACCGCGGCGACCGAGACCGCGTGCGTCCGGACGGTGGACACTGCGTGGTCGTTGTATGTAGATACTAGATATAATACATTAAATAATATAGTGAGAGCGCACTGCGAACGGGAAGACAAGAATTATTGCCCTTTTTATCTCATTAACTAATTTATCGTGGTCGCACGACGGCGGCAGTGAGAAACGAAGATGATATTAAAGAAAAAAAACAAACAGAGCACAACCACCACCATCACGCCGAATCGTTAATTTTATTATTATTAGTATTTTATTTTTTTATTTTTTAATGGCGTTTAAAAACCAGACAAATCAACGGCTACGATCTCTCCTAACGAGTCGTCCCCGTATGCTGCACGTTATAATACACAACATATTCATATATGTATGAGCAGTGCGTATGTGTATAGCGATTAATATACTGCATTGATCGAACGGCGGGTGGCGGCGAACTGTGTATGGATGAGTATTATTTTTCACTTGTTTGAATTGCTAATTTACCGCGCAATCGGGCTATTAGTGTATCGTGTAACTATATTGAATTATATGTTTCGTACGCGGCCAAAATACCGCACGACTACATATCCGTTGAAATGCATCTAGTAATCGGATGTTGCGCATCGGTTCGGACGTTATACGTTTATGTACTCGTATCAAACTGTGATATAACTATTGCTATCACTTGATAAAATTTGTTGAGAAGCATAGGCTTGGCCAGACTTTTTTCGCAGGAGGTGCAAGTAAAATATTTGTGAACCTACCCCCCACATTTTTTGCCAACGTTAACTTTAAAAACAAAATATATATTTACAAAAAAAAAAAAAACACATTCTTTTAAATTTTGTCAAAAGTATATATATTATTATGTACCTACATACTACATATATTTATTATGTTTGTAGAAAAAATAAATGATTTATAGTTCTAGACATCGTTTTATGTTTGGTTTTAACAATTTGAAATCTTCAATGACATCATCATAATTCAATCATCGATTTAAATATATTTTTAATAATAAATCTTTATAAGTTAAAACCTTGAAAAGGCTCGCAGGGTGTGCAGATGCACACCCTGCACACCCCGTGGTCACGTCTATGTTGAGAAGTAAAACTTTAAAAATATAAGTTAGTAGGTACATAAAGATGTTAAGTAGGAATCAAATTATGGGTGGGCTAAGTCACCTATTTTTAAGTACTAATATGTGGTATATCTGACTTCACTCTTTGGAGAAGAAGAGTGAATAAAAGCCCACTCAAGAAAGGTAAGGGTTTTACCTCTTCTTTCCCCAAAAAATCATAAAAGGGCCTTGGGAGTTCAAACAACATTTATTACATCTGATATAGAACCTTATAATTTTTTTTTTAATTTACTCATTATCATTTTTGAAAACTTCCTAAAAATATTAAAGTCTTAGACACATAAAATAACTATACAACATACATTAAGTACTAAAAAACAATATTAATTTAAAATAATAATCAACAATAGATAATTTTGGTAATCATAGATTTTAAATTTTATTGTAATTTTTATAAATTTCTTTCATCACCCCCTCCCTCTCCTCTAATACATCACAGATAGGTTCTGAATAGCTATGCTCAACGTGCCTATTGCCTTAACATGAACGAAACTTACCACAAAACAAATGATCGTGTACATATATTTATAAGTTACTTTAAAACGTTATCAGCAATTTTCATAACATACATTACAATACGATTGGGTAAATTGTAATTTAAACGTTTTCCATTTTTTTTTTTTTTTTTCAGAGACGAAAATCAACACGAGGACCATGGGTTGTTTCCCAGGCGACAGCGTGGTGACAACGAGCGGGGGCGAGAAGAAGCTGATGAAAGACCTGCGGGTCGGCGAGTCGGTGCTGTCGTTGTCCGACGACGGGCTGCTCGTACCCAGCAAGGTGTTGCTGTTCCTAGACCGAAGCGAGAAGGCGCGCACGGAGTACGTGACGCTGGTGACGGACACGGGCAAGTCGATCACGGCGACGCCCACGCACCTGGTGCTCCGATGGGAGAGGTCGGACCGGTCGCAGATCCGGCACGCCAACCCGGTGTTCGCGAAACGGGTGCGCGTCAACGACACGCTGCTGACGGTGGACGGCGACGGGGACGCGCTGCGGCTGCGCACCGAGCGCGTGGTCCGGATCCAGCACACCGAGAAGTTCGGCCTGTACGCGCCGCTCACGGTCGACGGCACCGTGGTCGTGGACGACGTGGTCGCGTCCTGTTACGCCGTGATCGACAGCCAGTGGCTGGCGCACCTGGCGTTCCTGCCGACCCGTGCCCTGGACGTCGTCCGCACGTCCCTGTACGGCCTGGTCTGGCGGCTGGGCCATCCGCTACGTGATTCGTCGCCGGCGTCCGCGGTCGCCGCCGCCGCTTACCCCTACCAGCCGGCCGACGGCATACACTGGTACCCGCGGATGCTGTATGCCATATCCGACTACGTGATACCGGCCGGTTGGATGGACACGCACTGAACCGCATGAATATGTTATCGTTTCAACGTTTTACCCATAACATATGCATACATACTACGATATATTATTATGTTATTATAATTATTATTACTGTATTATTATTGATATTATTGTCGTACCGTGCTTATGTGGGAAGGGACTGCGAGACGCGCGGTTCAACCGTTTTTATTTTTCGTTTACGACATTCAGTATGATGACATGGATGTACAATAATAGTACGTTTGTAATAATTGTACATTGTTATGCGCCCAATGATTTATTAAAACGCTCGTGTTCCGGCGACCCGCGGCTTATCATGCCCCAAAAGGAACTTTATGAATTTTAATGCCAAAAATTATTGTTTCCCCCCCCCCTACCTATTCACTTTTTGTATAAATTGTATAGATTTTTGTACTTAGTGTGTAATCAATTGACGGAGCTTTTCCGTACACCTCGCGGAACACACGGGTTTTAGGTACCACTTTTTATAAAAATAAATTTTAATTATCTTATACATTATGTACAACCGTATCATCTAATGCACCGATACCGATTTGTCGTCAGCGCGTTATTTTGTTCAGTGTCGAGCGAATCACACACCTCGGTTTTTTAGTCCTTTTTGTTTTGTTTTAGTACTTTCTTTTTTTTTTCTTTAACGCTGAATCCGCTCGGGAACCACGATAGATCCCTTTAGTTACGATGAACCCGGTTTACCTTTTATACATGACGGTATGGTACCTATACCATACTGCTGTCGTTAAAACGGACATGTTGTTATTTATATTATACATTATATGTATACGTGTAAATTGTTTTGTACCATATGATTATTTATTTTTTGTGCACTCTTATAATCGTAGGTTTGTAGATAATATAATTTTATGTAAACATCTTTGCCTATATAGACAAATAAAACATGAACTATATACTGAAATCAAATAGTCGACTTTTAATTTTTCCTCGTGAACGAACAATCATGAAACTTGTGTTCCTGATTTCCTATTTCAAAAATTGATTTTGATCATTAGCGGTAATTTAATGTACTCGTATACAGTGGCGGCGCGAAGTTTATTTTCCAATGAAGCATCGAGTACCCACCCGAAGCCAAAATTTTGGATTCAGAGTAAGTATTAAAATTAACGGGTCCAAACAAAATAATACATAATTATATTTTATATTAAATGAACAAATTATATATTAAACTTTTTTGTCACACTGCACTACCCATCCATCCTATTTTAGTCATAAATAGGACAGGGATTTTTATGAAAACGCATATTCTTCCGGAACAGTCCACTATTATAATATTATTCTGTAGAAAGTAAATAGTAGGCACTAGAAGCTAATACCTACTGTTTATTTTGCAGTATTACACTTATAAGTTAAAATTGATTTTAAAATAACAAACACTACTAAAAGCTACCACTGTTTAATTTTTCGTAACTTTAGTAAAAATTTTGTTTTGGGAGATAAATTTTAGTGATATGTCAAAAAAAATCATTCAAAATCTACACTATTCAATATTAAATTCATCTTAAATCATGAACCTTATACTATTGAAGATATAAAGTTGATGGAAGTTAGAGAAAATCCATAGTATAAAGTAGGCATATATGGGCTATAATCAACAGGCCTTATCTTTCGGTCATCACTGTCAACATCCAAAGACGTATTTACATTTTTGGCGCCCTGGGGCACTGTTTCTTAAGCGCCCTCTTTTAAGAATAACCTAAAAATAAAATCGTTTATAAGACACTGGTATGTAGATTTATACTACCGAAAAAAATATTTATAAATGCGAGTATTTTTTTTCAGTTATTTATTGGCAGAGCACGATAGATCAGATAATGTAATTTATTTTGATAATAATAGAAAATAATTATTTTGCATCGTTTTAAGATTCTGGATTCTGATGCACTCTCAAAACTTGGCGCCCGAGGCCAATGCCCCCTTGCCCCCCCTAAATACGTCCCTGTCAACATTCTTCAGGACACAAATGAGCTATATCGGATCGTAAATGGTCTGTACCCTATAATTCACCTAGAATAGTTCTGATTACAAATGTCGACGTTTCACACTGTATAGATTTTTATGGATAATTTTTGTTTTTTCATATTTAAGTAAAAATGAAAATGAATTGCATATTTCTATATAATTGCATAAAAAATGCATGTTTTTTAAATAATAATAAAAAAATGTAATTGTCTACATATCATATTTTATATGTTTACATATACAAATACTGATACATAGAAATAATTTTTTATGATGTTTATACTTAACAGTTTATAAAATCTGCATACATCATATTATCTATGGTTTTGCTCTTGTTAAAGTTATTTTAAGGACTAATTTTCGTCACCGAGACTCACTACTCAGTCCTACGTTCAGATAACGATACACAGTGTGGTGCCACGCGATAACATGGAAACAAATTATAACAAATTGGGCGACGACTGTACTTTTATATTATTAGTTAGTGACAGTGGTGTTGTACAGTAATATTTTATCCGCAATTTTTCTATTCAACATCAAATATTTCGTCTATTTGAAAAAAGAAGGAATAGGCATAGAATTTGGGTAAGCTTAAACTGTCGCAAGTATTGTCCAAATATATATGTTATTGTCAAATTAAAACAGTTTGTCGAATATTATGCCGAAAATAAGTGTCAAAAATGAAAGCATTTTATAATTATTACATAAAACGTATCTTGTTTTAAATATGCGATGATAGGAACTTGTGATGTAGAAAAAAAATTTTCTAAGTATACATTTTTGCTACAAGAAAATCGTTAAAGCTTCTATTTCAAAAATCTAAAACGATATTTTGTAATTTCATGTTCGAAACATTAGTTCCAAAATAATTATTTTTTGTTGTTAATTCTGAATTTAAGTAGTTGATTAATAATTAATTATTTCGTAATTTGTAAATAAAAGTAAATTGTAATAATTAATACAATATAATATTATTGTAATTTTTGTATATTTTTTGCATATTTGAGAATGTTCGTGTATATATGTATATATGTACATATTCAGCAATACTTTTTACATACAAATCCGGACTTAAGTCATGAAACAGCTGCTTCAGTAAAACCCACATCACGTCACCCCACTACACGTATAGTCATGATCAGTGTTGGGAAATATCTAGATAAATGTATCTAGATAAGTTATCTAGATAAAAATTATTTATATTTTATCTTATCTAGATAAATTTATACTCAGTCATCTTTATCTTCATCTAGATAAAAATCTTGTTATCTATCAGTACCAATCTAGATAATTTATTTAAATAGAATAAAAATAAAATTTGAAAATTTTAAATGTTTCTATATTTTCATTTTTACTTTTTTCTGTACATCATATACCTATGACACAGATAATAACTGACAAGATGACAATCTTCTTATGAAGTTTATATAAAAAAAAAATTATTTTATATTTTATGTTTATTAATGTTTGAAATGAGTTTAAAAAATGATATTTATTTTATAATGTTTTTAATTATGAATTTTTTACCTAATATCTGTAGGCTGTAGTATCCTGAATATTTTCAAAATCAAACATGAAATTATCTCATATTTATCTAGATAAAAATGTAATTATTTTTATCTTTATCTAGATGAAATTTAGTATAACTATCTTTATCTGTATCTAGATAAGAATTAGTATAGTCATCTTTATCTTTATCTAGATAAATTATTAGTTATCTATTCCCAACACTGGTCATGATATAATACTACGACCAGTAAACAGCCACGACGTACATTTTTAGGCGTTAAACATCTGGAATTAATATACATATAAGTGTAAAAAGTTATCGTATTTATAATTAGCAGGGCTCGGAACTTATAGCATTTGCTTATTTTTATTGTTTGACATAAAATGTAACAGAGAGTTATAGATGTGTATGTCATGTTATAACACGTTTAGTTATGAAATTTGCAAATGCTTTCTTTTGCTTATCCATATCTCTGCTTAAATGTAAACGATGACGTAGGCCATTGACCCTCCCCAGAATTTTTAAACTATTTATAAACGTCGTTTACATTTTATTTTTCACAAAATGTCTCGGAAAATCCATAAAACAATAAGGCAAAATGTCTCGAAAGTCATAGTTAATTTTTTTTTATTATATAAAGAAATATTTATTTATTTTTGATTTTTTAATTAAAAAATTATATTATGAAATACATTTTTTTGATTTAATATTTTTTATTTTCTTTAATTTTATAATCAACACAGTTTTAAAATATGTCTAGTACCTTATCGTGTTCATATAAAAAGACAATTTAGAAATGTTTGCTATTTTTGATATGTTAGATCATTTTTTTTTTAATTAAATACTTTTGTTTAAATTTTAAGTTTTTAAAAAGCTTATTTGAGTGCTTAAAATGATGTTTTTAAGTGCTTTTTAAAGCGCTTATTTGAATGATTTTAAGTGCTATAAGTCTCGAGCCTTGATAATTAACGTCGGATTGAATGCTAAAACTAATTGACCGAAACAGAACTTTTTTCTATAACTAATAATCCAACACTTGGCGAATTTATGTTTAGAAGAATAGAGCAAGAATTACATTTGAATGTTATTTATATTCAATAGCGTCTATTGGAAGAGTTAAGAGTAGGACATGTCCCCCAGGCGGATACACGACAAAATATCGCGGCAATATTGTCGCGGTAAATATATCGCAAAAGTAAACACGTCGTTGGTACAAAAATATCGCAATATATAAAATTTTATTTTCATGACAATTTAAGTAAAACAATAATAAATATAATCATATATAATTAAAAATTTAAATAAAAAAAAAACCGGATGGGCCTCGCTCTGCTATACAGTTGGGGGTGGAGTGCATCTCGTTTATAGGATAGGTCATTATTACAATGGATTTGTTAAATTTGAATGCAATGATAGATATAATTGTATACGAATAACGATTCTGAACGGAGTTAATATGTTTGTCTAGGATATAATACATTGTTATTTATAAATATTGTAAAAAGTATACTTTATTTTGTAATGATAAATATATTTTTCAATTAGGATGGGTTAGTTGCATACAGCGACATAGTTTGTCAGTCTAGAATATTATACATTATATTATATAACAAAATTGTGCATATGGATTTTAATAATTTTTAAATGACAATAAGAACTACTTCTGTGAAATCTTCTATTAAATTTTCAAGTATTTTGTAAGAGCCAAATTTTTTTATCACCGATAATAAAAAAAAAAATGTAAAAAAATCGAATATTTTAAATGCCTATTAGTGGCTTAAAATTCAATATAATGTTTTGAAAAAAATATGACATAAAGGAAATGCCAATCTTAACAGCTGGTAGAAATTTCAAAAATCTGCGACTTATACTTTTTGAATTATAACAAATATTTAAAATCGTATGAGAATAAATTGCTATTTTATGCAATTTCGTAAATATTTATATTTCAAACAGCCATAAAATTTTTTTCTCTAAGTCCGGTAAAAATTTTTTTAAAGATTTTTGAAGAGTAGCTTATAGATAACTTAGTGTTAAAATTTTGAACCTTAAGTATGAACAGAAAAATTTTTATGAATTTTTATCTACAAAATAACTTGCAAATTATCGTGATTTTTACACATTTTATACAAATTTGAGCTTTAAGGGCTTTAAAAAAATTTGAGTAAACCGATCACCGATATTTTTTAGTTACGATAAGTTTAACTTATTATATATAAAAACTTGTATTAAATTTTCAAGAGTTTTCGGTCTGCCAATTAAATTTTATAGATGTTTAACAACAAAAATTTTACAAATATCGAAAATTAAAATTATCTATAAATAAGTTAAAATTTGTCAAAATACTTTGAAATCTTAACCATGTATAGAAAACGTCAATATAAAGATTTAGTGAAAATTTCAAGTTGTTGTGGTTTTTCATTTTTGAGTTAGAGCATTTTAAAAAACCGATATCTTTGTCAGTCTAGAATATTATACATTATATTATATTTTACATGTAATTTTATGTCAATATTCACTGTTCAAACGCTTATAAAAAAAAAATTGTGCCTATGGATTTTAATAATTTTTGAATGACAATAAGAACTACTTCTGTGGAATCTTCTATTAAATTTTCAAGTATTTTGTAGGAGCCAAATTTTTTTTATCACCGATTATACTTTTTGAATTATAACAAATATTAAAAATCGTTTGAGAATAAATCGCTATTTTATGCAATTTCGTAAATATTTAAATTTCAAACAGTCATTAAATTATTTCTATAAGTCCGGTATAAGTTTTTTTAAAAATTTTTGAAGAGTAGCTTATAGATAACCTAGTGTTAAAATGTTGAACCTTAAGTATGAACAGAAAAAATTTTATGAATTTTTATCTATGAAATAACTTGCAAATTATCGTGATTTTTACATATTTCGTATAAAATGGAACTTTGAGCACTTATAAAAAAAAATTGTGACTTACGATTTTAGATTTTCTTTATCAGTTAAGGAACAACTTATAAGAAACCTTGTATTCAATTTTCAAGATTTTCTGGGCAGCCAAAAAAATTTTATCGTTGTTTAAAAAAAAAATACTTTAAAAATTTAAAATGTCTATAAATAGCTTAATAAAAATCAAAATACTTTGAAAATTTAACGGTGTATAGAAAAAGCTAATCTAAACATTTAGTGAAAATTTCAAGTATTTACATCGATTAGTTTTTGAGTTATAGCAAAATAAAAAATTTGATTTTGTCGAAAACTGGTTTTGCGTAAAAACTCCCGTTTTTCCCTTATTTTTTTAGGGTTTCTCCCGTCGCATTAAAAGAATATTGAAAATTTTTCACTTTTGACCCCCCAAAGTATTCCTTTCAGAAAAGTTGCTACATAAGCAAATCGAAGCATTTTTACTGCCAAAAAAGGTGTCGTCAGACACAAAAAAAAAAATAATAAAATAAATAAAAAAAACAATAAAAAATAAAAAAAAAAAACACATCATTGTAAAACCAATAGATTCCATCACTCCGTTCAGAATCCAAAATATTAACGTGAATAAAGCACACGTTTCGTGAAATTGAAGGTACATATGATAAACATTAAAATTTATAAATATAAATATTAAAGATAAAAAAAAGAAACATAATTTTTTATCAAATATCTAAGTTTATTAATGTAATATATTATAACTCATATACAATTAAAATAATTTTTAATCGTTTTTCATTTTGACATAATTCAAACAGCTTAATTTAAAATCCCGAGAGAATATAAAACATTTGATATCCATATTTTATAAAAACAAAATTAATTAGAAGTTGTTATTGGCAATCTTAAAAAATCAACTATTTTCGTCGTTACCACTGGAAACAGTTGTTGATACTTCTTTAGTAAAATTATTCCCTGTATTTGACATCGACTCCATTCATTTTATGCTCCGTATTTCAAACTAACTGTGCAAAATATCTATAACTTCAGATATACCAATAGTGCATTTTATTTTTAATATATTAAATTTATTGTAATCAGTTAAATCATAGAACAATGAACAATATGGATGCATTATGTTTGTGCGTTGTGATCGGTCACTTGCAAGTTAAAAAGATAATATATACAACAAAGAAATGCTCACTGTGCGAAAAAAGATGTCTGTTTAGAGTCAGAAAAATGGTTAAATGCATCGGTAAGTCAGATATGTATGACTAGAGTAAAGTTTCGTTATAAAAAACAAACTTTTCTAAAAAATAAAATTTTATCATCAAAACCCTTCATTCCATTTTCGGCGTACTCGCGGAGTCAAGCAAAATACTGTATTTTGACAAAAACTTGAAATTCGTATGTTTGACAGCGTGCAAATGCGTAATGCATAAAAGGTGTTTTTTGGCAAACCATAATCGGTTCGCACGTGTATCGTCCGGCAGTACAAAGGTCGACCAACGGTTCAATAATGACGTCACTGCTTTGGCCATTCTGCATCAAAACCGTCAAATGGTCGTTGGCACCGCCGACTCTGGAGTGCAAAAACAAGGCAACTGTGAATTAGATGCAATATTGAAGACTGAAATATCATGGCTCTGGAACAAGGAAGCTTCAGCGGTATTTAGAATAAAAGTAGAATTGAAGCTACGAGAAAAGCATTACGTGGAGTATTTCAAGCTGGACGTAAAAAAAAAGCTATGGAACGACGTGTTAATAGATCTTATGCCGAAAGAAGAAACGAACGGACAAAGATGTGATGTTGGCAGAGGTGACCACGTCAGAAATTGATGCAAAATTTTGGATCAAAATTTACTGTAATTCTTTTGCCTAGTGAATTAGGAAATCGGATGATGTATAACTGTAATTGAATATGTAAGTAAGTCGAAATAATAAAGGGTGAAATATTATCATGCCATTTTGGCAATTTTGTGATATTATTGGTTGAACGTTTAAGGTGGTTTTTAAATTATCTAAATATATTTTAAATTTTAAGTAATGTTTAATTCTCTATTACACGATTGACTTGAAAATAACATTGATCCTTTAAAACACCAATCATTTTAGGAATCAATAAAATTTTCAAATCAATCGTGTAGCAGACAATTGCATTTAACGTTCAACAAATAATTTCACAAAATGTCCTATGCCACAACAATACATTAATTCACCCTACTATGTAGACTACATTAAATTAAGGAAGCCAATGGCCCATCATGTGTTGCCAAGTGGCCATCCATCCAAGAACTAAATGTACATTCCTAGGCTCAATTATCTGTTTACATGAAAAAGGAATAGACTGTTTTTCAAGACTCGATTATTGGTCATCGCGACCAACGAAATTAGTGCACCGAATGCAGTATCAAGCGACATGTAATGACGACCATAAGCAAATATAGCTATGATGTCAATATTAGATTTTTTCCCATCAGACGGTACAATTGTTTTAAATGTAGTACATGCGATTGATTAAGCATATATTTATTGATATGTATCAATGATATTATGCAGCTACCTAATCGATGCGACAATATGTAAAGTCCATACGTCGATACGCCGCGTTTAGTAAAACACATCAGATAAAATACGTCACGCCTTGAAAACGTAATTTAACTACACCCAACGTTGCCTATTTACAGTAATCGGACGAGAACTGATGTATTCAACGTTGTATGGTCTTTGACATTAAATTTGTACATTTTAGTTCAATGTAAATCTGCGTTTATAGAGGTTGACCGTGGTCAAATGTTAATAATAATGATTTTACAGCTAAAATTGACCATGTAAAAAACTATAAGCGATCAGGTTATACCTAGTTAATGTGATTTGTAGCTTAAATCTGGATGGCAGTGCTTTTCACATATTAGTATTTTCCAAGAAAAGCTTTTCTAGAGGATATAAAAACTTATCATCGTCTATTCATAAATGATTTAAGAATGATTTTGGATCTTCAACAGCAAATTTTATTTAAGGATATGATGATGTATCTGAAATGTTCCTTTGTTGAAATCCATTAGTCCTAAGTCAATAAACTACGATTGTTGTATTTTTAAATTTTTAATTTTAACAACTCTTCACGTAAAAAATTACAAGTTTATAAAATACCAAAAATTAAGGGATAAAATATTTTGTCTGTAATTTCCACAAAAATTTAGTTAAGGTAGAGCTGAACATGTTCAAATAAACCATTTTCGATCGGGTTCAACGCGCCGTGTGGCCACTGCTGTTCGACCGTGATCGACCTGTGTCTAAGTAAATAATAACCTAAAGTAACTAACATGACATATATTGTGACATATAAATGAATCAAATAAATTTTTATTTACGTGAACCTTATTTATTGTTTTTATATTACTATATTTCAGATTAAGTTACGTTTAAACTGGTTGATCGCGGTTAAAAGACCTAATCGAAAGTATTTTATATTTAGCTATTATTAGCTAAATTTAATCGATAGTGCAGACAAAATGTTTCATTCGTTAAATATTGGTATTTTATTAATTTCTGATTTAAATACGAAGCATTGTAAAAATTAAAAAATAGAAAGAACCCAAAAAGCATCGTTTAAGAACTCGCCAATGGATTTTACAAAGGAACATTTCAGATGCATGATTATATCTCTTAAAAAAAATTATTTTAGAAAATCCTAATTTGTTTTTTAATTATTTCAGAATAGACTGAAATAAAATTTTATATCTTCTAGAAAATGTTTTTCCTTATATTTAAACGGAAAATACCAATATGAGAAAAGCATCGCCAACAAGATTGAAACTAGAAAAAGCACTAATTAGGTGCAACTTAGTTGTTTTCATGATAGATTTTAACCATATGAATTTTGGGTAAACGCAACTTTAAATTATATTAAAAAAAAACCAATTTAATGTTAGCAACTTTACTACATTGAATACATTAGTTCTTATCCAATCACTGAAGTTATGCAACATTAGATGTAGTTAATACTTGGACAGATGACTACTTAGGGACACTGTTAGCTATTTTTAATTTTTTATTTTTTTTTTTGTCCACAAAAAAACTATTACTATTATGATAAAATTAAAAATTTTCAATTTAATTTTTTTTTTTCTATAAACATTATTCGATTATAGTTATACATCATCCGATATTTGGGCCAAAATTTAACTCTATTTCGACACGGGAGGGGGTTGAGTTATCAAGTTCAAATTTTGCAGGACTATTTCTTCTTATCAATTAAAAAAATAAAAAGGTACTCATTTTGAATTTTCCAAGAAAATGTTTATATAACCTAACCCTAATATAAGTATACATACAGAGCCAGCGCTACAAACTGCGGGATTACGCGCAAAATAATACGTATAATATACTATTAAGGCCCCTGCAAACCTTATCAAGTTTTCATCAAAAAGACCTACGGGACTAAAAGAAATTGAAGTACTTCTAACTGTCCGATTTCAAAAATGTAAAATGTTTAAATTGGCAAACAAGTTAGCTTTTCATAGGTCGGAGCATATATTTAATATTTTAAATATTTTTCAGTATATTCAATACTAAAAATTGAAAAATGTATTCAATTTAATTATATCTATTTTGTTATATTCTCGTTAGAAATGTGATGAAATTGAAAAGTGCTCCGACCGATGTTAAGTAAACTTGTTTACCAATTCAAAAATTTTTACATGTTTGAAATTGTTCAATTAAAAGTACTCAAATTTTTTTTCAGTCGTTTGCGTAATAAATATTACACTGTATACATACATGCAAAAAAAACCGAAACAATGAATAGACCTCCAACAAAACATGAATGTTCTAAAACCTGGTTGGGAACATCTACAGCTATGGAGGCGTTAAAATGCATAATTTGATATATAATCAAATACTTAGGGATGGAGATAGTAGTGTTATTAAAAAAATTAAAATAGCGAAAACATACGGGAATGAAATTATAGTAAAGAAAATCGAATGCACCAATCATGTTCTACGTAACTATTCTGTTCGTCTCAGAGATTTATCTACGGAAAGAAAAAGTGCATCAGGTTTAAATGTACCAGGATTTATAAGAACTAAAATAAAAGAAAATTTACTAAGACTACAGTAAATTAATAAACATATAAATACATAAATGATCTTAATTTTTTTTTTATTAAAATTTTTATTTATTTTTATTATACTTTTAATTTAATTTTGATTTAAGTTTTGTCGTTACGAAAGCTATCATAGACTTGCCTCAGAACGAAAAAGTGAAATTGACAAAATGGGACATTTCATATATTTGAATTTCATGATAAATGCGAGAGATATGAGAAAAAAATTATTATTATTTACTGCAGTATTTTTTATTTATTTAAAAATAAATATAATTTTATCTTTTCGTGACACATATTCCTTATTTCTCTATTAGTTAATTTTGATCAAAAAACAAAGATAATGAAATTAATTTAGTTCCGGAATTGCAAAAATATGGTATGTGGAATGATTTAATTGCAGCATTTGACTTTTATTCTAACAGCCTAATCTACTATTTAAATAATAACAGTGTTGAAACTTATAATAGTACAGTCGCAAAGTATATAGGAGTGAAACGGGTGAATTTCTCATTGAGAGGTACATTTTTTACGTTATTTTTATTTTCAAATCTGTCATTCATGATCACAAAATTAAAAATTAAATTAGGGTTAATTATCATTTATTGGAGTATTTAATCTTTTAGGATCTTATAACGCACGATGTAATACTGCATCTTCTGTATATAATTATGGACCAAATTATTTACGGCAATTTTATAAAAAGTCATCAATTTTAGCCCGGGAATGTATACAAAAAATTTCCAAAGATAACAAAAGGAGATGTATTGAAAAATACAGTTGGGGGAGGAGTGCACCTCGTTTATAGGATAGGTCATTATTACAATGGATTTGTTAAATTTGAATGCAATGATAGATATAATTGTTGAATGACAATAAGAACTACTTCTGTGAAATCTTCTATTAAATTTTCAAGTATTTTGAAAGTGCCAAATTTTTTTATCACCGATTATAAAAAAAAAAAATGTAAAAAAATCGAATATTTTAAATGCCTATAAGTGGCTTAAAAATCAATATAATATTTTGAAAAAAATATGACATAAAGGAAATACCAATCTTAACAGCTGGTAGAAATTTCAAAAATCTGCGACTTATACTTTTTGAATTATAACAAATATTTAAAATCGTTTGATAATAAATTGCTATTTTATGCAATTTTGTAAATATTTATATTTCAAACAGTCATAAAATTTTTTCCTCTAATTCCGTTAGAAATTTTTTTAAAGATTTTTGAAGAGTAGCTTATAGATAACCTAGTGTTAAAATTTTGAACTTTAAGTATGAACAGAAAAAATTTTATGAATTTTTATCTATAAAATAACTTGCAAATTATCGTGAATTTTACATATTTCGTATAAAATGGAACTTTGAGCACTTATAAAAAAAAATTGTGACTTACGATTTTAGATTTTTATTTATCAGTTAAGGAACAACTTATAAGAAACCTTGTATTCAATTTTCAAGATTTTCTGGGCAGCCAAAAAAATTTTATCGTTGTTTAAAAAAAAAATACTTAAAAAAATTGAAAATTTCAATTGTCTATAAATAGCTTAATAAAAGTCAAAATACTTTGAAAATTTAACGGTGTATAGAAAAAGCTAATCTAAACATTTAGTGAACATTTTAAGTATTTACATCGATTAGTTTTGAGTTATAGCAAAATAAAAAATTTGATTTTGTCGAAAACTGGTTTTGCGTAAAAACTCCCGTTTTACCCAAAATTTTTTAGGGTTTTTCCCGTCGCATTTACAAAATTTTTTACTTTTGACCCCCCCCCCCCCCCAAGTACCAAATAGATTCAGTTTCCTTTCAGAAAAGTTGCTACATAAGGCAATCGAAGCATTTTTACTCCCCCAAATCGTGTCGACAGACACAAAAAAAAAAAAAAAAAAAACACACATCATTGTAAAATCAATACATTCTTCACTCCGTTCAGAATCTAATAGTAAAGGGTTGTAAAGTAATTCCTGAAGAGAGTGTAAAAACACAACATAGGTTGATGATAATGGAAGTATGGTGTAGTGGAAAAAAGATGAACAAAAGAAGGAAGACAGAGAAGGAGATCAGAATTAGGTGGTGGAAATTAATAGGAAACAAAGAGAAGGAGTTTATAAAGAAATTAAAAGAAAAAGCTGTGTGGAATGTTAAGGTAGATATAAATGAGGTTTGGAGAAGGATGGCCACTTGTGTTAAGAACATAGCATAAGAGGTTGTTGGTGAAACCAAAAGTAGTTTACCAGAAGACAAGGAAACGTGGTGGTGGGATGAGGAGATTCAGAGAGTATTAGCGAGTAAGAAAAAGCAATTTAAGGTATGGCAGAAAAGTAGGTAGAGGGATGATTGGATAGAGTATAAAAATGTATGTAAAATAGTGAAAAGTGCGGTAAGCAAAGCAAAGCTTAATAGGTATGATGAGTTATATGAGTGGCTAGGAACACAGGAAGGAGAAAAAGAAATTTATAGTCTGGCGAAGGTGAGAGAAAAGCGATCCAAGGATTTCCAAGATGTCTGGTGTATAAAAAATGAGGATAAGAGAGTTTTAACAAATGATGAGGATGTGAAAAAAAGATGGATGGAAAGAATATTTTGAGAAATTACTGAACGAAGAATATCCAAAAGAAACTTTAGAGAGTATGTCATGGAATGAAGGATTGATTGGTCTAGTGGGCGAGGAGAAAGTGAAAGATGCGGTGAAGGCGATGAAAAAGAAAAAAGCGGTAGGACCAGATGGAGTACCTGTAGAGGTGTGGAAAATGTTAGGAGATGTAAGCATTGGGTAGTTGATAAATCTTTTTAATAAGGTACTGATAGAGGGAAAAATGCCAGAAGATTGGAGAAAGAGTTTTATTGTTCCAATATTTAAAGAAAAAGGAGACATACAAGAATGTGGGAACTATAGAAGAATAAAGCTCATGAGTCATAGTATGAAGATCTGGGAAAAGATTATAGAGAAGAGGATAAGAAGTGAGACGTCGATATCAGAAAACCAGTTTGGTTTTATGCCAGGAAAATCGACAATGGAGCCATTATTTTGTGTTAGGCAATTAGTAGAGAAGTACAGAGAAAATAATAAAAAACTATTTACTATTAAAGTAATTATTTACTGAGTTCAATGCTTGAAGAAAGATTAAGTGAACTTGAAACTATATTTATTTAAAATTACTAAGTACGTCAATTAAATTTTTAAAAATAATTAATAATTTGACAGAAAAAAAAGCACGCAAACGAAATTTTGATTTAACTATTATTATAATTATAAATTATTTTTATGTAATTCTATTCTATTTTGTATGTAATTTAAATTTAAATAAAAATTGATAGTATCTTCGGATTTGTATAAGATTTCATTATTTTAAAATAAAAATACTAATAATAATATATTTATACTATATAGAATTAAAAGGTGAAGAGGTCCCTCTTTTTACTTTTGCACACAAGCTCATCTTTGGAATGAACCGCCACTGCAAGTACTTGTCTTTTTCCGTTTTGAATATCAATCAAAATCCTAATTATGAAACTATAGACCATATTTTAAGACTTGTATTGGTATCCTTAGGACGATATATAATTTATATTATTTTAAAAGGATAAATAATGGTATTTCATCATTTTAAAAAATAGAACTTTTAAATGTCAATTGGCGTAATTCAATTTCAATATATAATTATTAAACATACTTGGTAAGACAAATGTAATTTTTTATTGGTTATTATTTTAAAAGGTTTATCTTTTTAGCCCCAAACTTGAAGCTAATACATTCATATTCAAAAACTTATAAATTTAAATATGAAACTATGTATGTTTAATTTAATACATTGATCATTAAATTGTTAAGTTTAAGCACACACTAAGATTATAAAGAAAAATAATTATTATTATTCTTTGTATTATTATTATTATTATTTTGTGTTAGGCAATTAGTAGAGAAGTGCAGAGAAAATAATAAAAAACTATGCATGGTGTTTATAGATTTAGAAAAGGCGTATGACAGGGTGCCTAGGGAAGTTTTAAGGTGGGCATTAATGAGAAAAAATGTCCCAAAAATGTATGTTAATTTGATCCAGGATATGTATGAAGGGTCGAGTACTAGTGTCAAGAGTCGGTGTGGCGTATCAGAAGGTTTCAGTATAGGAGTAGGTGTGCACCAGGGGTCAGCTCTAAGCCCCTACCTGTTCTCAGTGGTAATGGATGAGGTTTCAAAGGAGATACAGGGTGAGATACCATGGTGTATGATGTTTGCGGATGATATAGTTCTGATAGGAGAAACCCTAGAAGTTGTCAATAATAGGGTAAATGAGTGGAGGTTAGCCCTCGAAGAAAAGGGATTGAGAATTAGTAGAAATAAAACTGAGTATATTGAGTATGATTTTGGACAAAGAGACCAAGAAGTTGAAGGAATGAGGAGACAACTGATGGTGATGTGATAGGTGAAGTTGAGAGCTTTAAATATTTAGGATCTTTTGTTCAAAAGGACGGGGGCTTTGACATTGATGTAAAACATAGGATTAAGTGCGGGTGGATGAAATGGAGAGAAGCATCGGGCGTGTTATGCGATAAGAGAATTCCAATGAGGCTGAAAGGTAAATTTTATAAAAGTGTAGTGAGACCAACTATGCTGTATGGTTCAGAGTGTTGGGCGGTTAACAGGAGAATAGAACAAAGTATGAGTGTCGCGGAAATGAGAATGCTTAGATGATTGAGTGGAGTGACAATAGAAGATAGAATAAGGAATGAGTACTTGAGAGGTAGTGTTGGTGTAGCGCCAATTGTGGACAAGATGAGAGAAAATAGGCTGAGATGGTTTGGGCATGTGATGAGGCGAGAGGAAACGAATGCAGTAAGAGTGGTTATGAAGATGGACGTTGAAGGGAAAAGAGGAAGAGGAAGGCCAAAAAAGAGATGGTTGGAGACTTTGGAGAATGACATGAGGGCTGTCGGTGTGTGCAGAGGAGATGTGATTGACCGAGTAAAGTGGAGGTGTAGGACAAGGGTGGCCGACCCCAAATAGTTGGGAGGAAGGCGAAGCAAAAGAAGAAGAAGAAGAAGAATTAATTTAAATTGTATTGAACAAAGTTGTTGCTAATTGAATTCAGTGGTTAAATTAGAGAGGGACGGAGGAGGACTAAGAATCCCCTTTTTATTTACGGTAAGATTATGAGTCCCCTTTAATTTAAGTCTCCAAAGTCCAATGGGACGCTTAAAAAATTTTTTTTGTAATTTTATGTTGCATGTTAATTTTAATAATTTATTAAATAATTTACGCAGACACACACATTGATTTAACATCGAATTTTAACGTATTTTATTTCGCGCAAATAATCCCTGTGTTATTAAATACGGTAAAGTTTAGTGTGATAAGCGATTATTAAATAATAAATTATTATGTAGTAGTGTGTAATCCACATTCGCGCTGTGTCTAGTTATAGATACCTGGTCGCTTGTGTAAATAACTTGAGAACACGTACACGGCTGTACGTAGAAACTTACAAACGCGAAAATACTGGTCACCTATGAGACACACAATAATATAACATAAATCATAATTCATAATGCTATTGATATTTAATGCTTTAATATTGATATGATATTGAGAATGGTAGGTAAACAATTGTAACTAATGAGTAATGACTAATAAATAATATTATTTAATATTTACCAGTTGGTGAGTTTTCATTTTTTGTTTTTGATGGTTTCTTAAAAAAGTTTGATTTGATATAGACTTTGGACGAATTTTCTCAATTTTTAGTGACCTTAGTCCCCCTCAACATTTTTACCGCTTCAACCTCTGATTGAATTAATGTTAAAGTTAAAATGTTGATATAGTCTCAAAAATACGATTTTTTTGTATTTATTGTGTGTTTACAAATTACAATTGGATCCCCCAAAACTGTCCTATTTTTAAACAAATGTAATCAAAACAAACCTCATTGGTCTATGTTGTGGTCTTTTAAGTATAAATAGCAGTACCAACCATTATCTAGATTTAATTTTATAAACAACAATTATGATTTTATTGATCATGTTTCATCAAACGAGTTTTAAGATAACCACAGTTCCAAAAGAGTGCAGTGATACATGCAGATAATACTTGTTGAGGACCACTAGGTTATGTATGGTCGATTGAAAATCATTTAGAAGCTATAAAATAATTTTTTTTTACATTTTTAGAATCCTTAAAATACATATAATTAAAGCTAGACCTTGGAAATTAATTTCATAATTTCTAAATAGTTACCAATAAATTTAATTTTTTAAATTATTGTGTAAAAAGAATGTTTAGAAAAAAAATTAGAGGAGTTTATAATTCTAAAAGATAAAGTATCATTTATGACTATTTTCCAACCAACAATAAGCAATATTTTTAATTTTTTTACTATTTAAAAATGTATATTATTAAATAAGAACATTTATCAAAAATTAATAGATTAGTTTTTACCCTATAAGTAGTAGATTGATAAAAAAGGAACAATAATTAATGTACAGAGTATAAAAAAAAATTGAGAACCAAAAATGTATTATAATAAATATTACAAAATTAAATTAAAGTAAGTATTCGAAATATAATTTTATTCCATCCGAACAGAGTTATTTTTAATTTTAAGAATTATTTCAAAAGCTCTAGGATTTGTAATATCTGCGACCAACAATTTACATCCGTCAGCGATACCCAATTGTTCAAGTGTCATTTTTAGATTTGGCCTAGTTTTTAATTCAATAGAAGGAACATTTGGCATGTACAGAGTTTTTCTCTTTCCTTCAAATTCTACAGTGAGTGCAGGGCTTTTCATTTGATATTGAGTGTGTTCAGCAAGTATTTCAATTATTTTTTCCAATCGCACATTTGTATCCTCAACATCAAGATATTTAGCTGTAGATGAACTACAGGTAATACAATCTTCCTTTTTTTCAGCTTCATATGTATATGTATATATTCCATCAGCATCATTGAATACTGCATAGTTATTTAATAATGGGCAACAGCTAGTGGCCACTTTAAACGCTTCAGTAACACAAGCAGCAGCTATCACAGCATTTGTTGATGCAACTGCTGGTATTATATTTTTTATAACACCTTGAACTAGACGATAATTAACTCCAAATATTCCTAAAATACAAAATATAATACAGAATTAAATATCATTTAAAAGACAACTGCTTAAATATTTACCAAACTCATCAGAACGCTCAAGGGATTTTTCATAGATCCAACTTATGTGGGCGGGATCATCAGTATCAATGTTAGAATCAAATGGGTTTTCTTTTGGCCATTGTATTAGTTTCACATATTCTATGCAATGTTCAGGTAAACGAGGTGTACTTGCTATAGTACATAGCGGATAAGTGATCTGCAAACAGATTAATAATTTATTAATAAAATAGATTTTTAATTTAGCAATTAAAAAATTTGTTTAAATAGGTTAAATAACTCGTTAGTTACTAATTTATAATTTGATCATAATGAAATATTATTATAAATAATAGAATAATAAAACTATGGCCTATGGATAAAAATGGTATTCATTAAATACAATTTTCAAATATGTACAGTGGCGCCTCGATAGTCCGGAACCCCGATAATCCGGTGAACGCGATAATCCGTACGTAATTCATTATAATCCATTTGTTCCTGGAATCCAATTAATCGTCACAGTACGTGTTTGGACACCGTTTAAACCACACGTGTATTAACTATCGCGCTCCGCATTTATAGCTCCCGATAGCAGTAAATACGTATTACACAACAATTGATCCACTGCGTCGTCGCTTATCGGTAATGTATATTTCGTAGAACGTTACAATATCTCTTTATCGATAATTGCGCCGCAAATCATAACAATGGGCGACAAACCGCCTCTCAAAAACACCCATACCTATTTAAGACGCTCGTCATCAAACGCAGCCTCGAAAACATCCACGAATAAACACTCTATAAACACACCAAAAACCAATAACTTTCCAAAAACGACACCGAATCAACAACCCGCTACTACCAACAATACTAACCTTATAAACGAAAAACCCACACAAAAAACTTTTGCTGAGACAACAGCCAATCAATCCTTTCCAAAAAAAAATCAAGCCATTATTTTTAATACAATCGACGGCATTCCACAAATAGAATATATTAAAGCGATTAGTCTGATCACTAATCCCTCAAATATTAAATTTGCCTCAAGAATTTCAAATAACCGTTTTTGTGTCTACTCCGCCAATTCTAATATAGTCAATGATATCATAAATCGTTATCCGACAATTACCGTCGATAACAACAACATCGAAATACGTAGATTAGAAAACCAAGCAAAACGTATTATAATTTCAAATGTGTCCCCTATTATTCCACACATATATATTACTGACGCACTAAACCTCATTGGAATAAACACACTTACGCCAATCTCTTTTTTAAAAGCTGGTTTCTCCACAGAAGACCTATCCCACATTATAAGCTTTAGAAGGCAAACCCATATCAAATTTGAGGATACAGCAAAATTACCTGGTTCACTGGTTATTCATTTCGAAGATACCGACTATCGTATTTTTCTTACTGACGATACACTTACATGCTATCTATGTAAACGTACCGGCCATACATCAGCTCACTGCAAAAATACATCAGAACATAGCAAAAACCTCCCTTCAAGCCAAACTATCCACCCCTCCTCACATTCTGTTGATGACACACAAAAAATAAATATAATTAATACAAACGATAGCTCAACGTTATACACAGAAGATAATCAAAACACATATCTAGAACAAACCCAAATGCTAGAAAAACCAAATTTTACCTCACATATCAACGAATCTCAACAAAATAATATCAAAACTACGGACCCTTCTCAAGAACACACTTCATCCAATACCCTACCTACAGTGCAAATTAAAAGACCAATATCGGACACATCATCCCAAAAATCCCCCTACAAAACAAAAGCTCCCCCTTCTCCCTCACATCCTGAAAAAATTAAAACTTCAAAAAAACCGAAAATACGATCTCGTTCAAACTCATCTACAAGATCCATCGAAAATCGAGATGAAGTATTCAAACCCGTCGAAAAATTCTTTGATGATAACAAAAATTCCCCGATAAACTTTCTTCAGTTTAAATACATACTTGAACAATCTACTAACAAACATATCAACATCCACTCACTCTGTGAACAAGCCAACATAGATATAATATCTATAATAAATCTAGTCGAAGAAATCCGACCTAATATAAATGATAAAACAATGAAGTCTCGTTTTACGAAATTCGCAAATCTTTTATTCCAAGTACTCCCTCCTCAAGACACCTAAACTCCTCACTAAAACAAAATCCAAACCCTCAATACATAATACAAATATGGATCAAATAATTCAATGGAACATAAATGGCCTTCTCAAACATCTTACCGATATTCAACGCGCAAAATACAATATTAAACCAATAGTTTTTTGTTTCCAAGAAACAAACCTAAAACCTTATCAAAAATTTCCCATACGTGGATACGAAGGATATTTCAAAAACCGTCATAACGCTGCTCGTGCCAGCGGTGGCGTTGCCACATATGTCACAAACCTAATCAAAAGCAAAGAAATACAAATCCAATCAAATCTTGAAGTAGTTACCGTCATTATACAACTAAAAAACCCACTATGCATTTGCAATATCTACGTACCCAATAGCACCAATCTGTCACTACAAGATCTAAACCAAATCATTCAACAATTGCCAAAACCTTTTATACTTCTAGGTGACTTCAATAGTCGAAATCAAATGTGGGGTTCAAACCATACTGACCTAAGAGGGAAAACAATGGAAACATTCCTAGATAACGACCAACTTATATTACTAAACACTGGTGAATACACCAGACACGATTCAACAAATAATTCCCTCTCAGCCATAGACTTAACAATATCTAATAGTACACTCGCCCCACA